>CM076584.1:1474290805-1474403281 GCA_034641835.2 Pinus albicaulis
TTTTATGTGTTATTTAATATATCATTTCATATCATCCATCTTTCCTGTATCATGTTTTGGAATGTGAGTGGCTCACTGATTTCTGGTATGGATTCATCCTAGTTGATGCCCATGCTCGGATCAGTCAAGCGCTTTAAATATGGCTCATGCATGATATTCTGTTCCATTATTCAGCTAAACCGTATTTCTGCTATATTATTTTCTTTGGGAGGGTGCTTTTAAAATGCTATTATCATGTATGGATTCTTAGATTGGTAAGCCCATGCATGGTGGTATTGTATATCTGGGTATCAGCTCAATGTTAACTAATATCTTCTCAATATTTCTTTCACTACATACACCTTCTGATAATTTATGTCTGTGAAGTATTTCTGAATCGGCCCGCTTTGCAGTAAACTGTCTCTGAATTGTCTGTTGCTTTTGTATTAGAGTTTTCTGTATACTTCCAAAGAGTCCTTCCTCTGCATGCTTTCAAAGGTCCTCGTCCCGTTCTCGATTAATTTTCCCTATTTACAGGAGATAGCAGCGTGAGCCGGTCGACAACTTCATACATTATATTATATGCTCCCTTGCTATGCTAAGATGTCCTAGGCACCGGTCTATCACAACTCAGGCCGTCTCTAGGAGCAACAATAACAGAACCTTTTCATTCCATTCATATGCAAAAAGCAATAATTCTTCCACAAGAATGATCCTTGATGACCCTATTAGATGGATTAGCATAATCATGATCACAACACAATTACCAATGTTCATAAGGTCAAGGTTAAGAGAAATTCCTTTATCTAGGAAACACATGCACAAAATTGAGAACAACAATTCCCAACTTAGTTAAGGCATATGATGCCTCAAATCCATTTACTTTACCTCTCCTATTAGCTTTCTCATTACTATCCCATCACTGTTCATTTATCCCAATGGACCTAACAAAACCAACTGGCTCTCATATTCTTGCCTCCAACTACCATTTACTCATGCACCGAGCTTCATCCAGGTATTATAGTACATGTTGGGTTTCATTAATCTCTCCCTAAGCTCCATAATTTTCATCTTTCCCCAACCAATTCCCAAGACCCTCAAAACATAAAAGGAAAGAACAAGAAGAAAACAATATAAATCCAGACAACAATACAACACCACAAACAAATTGGCAAGGAAATGCACCAATCATAGTTAAAATTACAAATCAAGCACAAAAAAATCACAAAACACCAAAAGCACAAAACGTTCAACAAACACCATGACTCAACCCCCATGGTTCCCTGTGCTTCCAAGGGAAAGCTCAACCCGAGCCTTCTTTGAGATTTCATGGCAATTTCTTTTGCCATGCAATTCCACATCATACTGCCATAAACACACAATAGTCAGTGGATAAATAAATATAACAATATACTAGTTAACTTACATGTTATACCCAACACGCGGCCCTGCAATTGAACACATACACATATTATTTCTCAAGAGATTCCCATTCCCTTGAAAAATCCAACTATAACTGAAAGCCTGCTATCATGCCTGCATTTGATCAACCATCTTTAATGTAGCTTCCTTGACCCAAGTGATTTCACTAGATTTAACTTTCTCTATTGCTTAGTCCCAAAGCATAAGCTTATTCCATTGTAGGATGCTTTAATGCTCTTCCTTCCTATTATCCAATGCTGTGTAGATCCGAGGAATGCTCTAACCTACATTCCCAACTTTTCGCACCTCCTGCACATTGTATATCTGAGGCCTACCACACATCCACTGCACCATTCTGATACAAAGGGAAATCCTTCCTACAATAATCTCCACCACAAGTCCAACCCCTCAAAGGTTTTCTTCCATTGCCTTTACTTTGTTGCTCTACCGGGTGAGATCCATGTCCTATCTCAGCTGCATTGAAATTCTTATTAGGTGGCATATTTTCCTTGTCACTTACATTCTGAGATCATAGAACTCCTTGGACCTTTTTTCATAATACCCCTCATATAGATACTTCTTCTAGGAGAGTCTCTTAGACTCATCCCAGATCATCTGCTCATCTCTAATACCTCTAAGATGCTTAACTCCTTCCCACTAGATGTTTTCTTTTCCCTTTAGGCTGAAGGTAGCTATCTTGGATTTCATGTTCTATGAATACTTATGAAATCCGAAGAACTTATTCATCCCAAACAACCATGCTTCTACATATTTTTATTTATTCATCTCTCCATCAAATATAGGAGGCTTGGATTTCTTGAACTCTTCTGGCAAGTACCCACTCCTCCTATGGTGTTGGCGGTGCTACCTTTGCCCCCTGGTGAAGAATAACTAGAATGAAAACCATACATACCAGTCCTCCTATCAGGTGTATCCAATAATATTCCACTCTTCACTGTATCCTCCCTGTCCAGCCTGTGTCTCCTCTGAGACCTGCTACCATCTGCCCCGTTAGTCTTCTCCTCCTATCCATAACTAGTCCCTATTTGTCCCTGTTTCTGCAAATATGAAAGGTTATGAAGGATGAATTCATTAAATTCTACTTGCTTTTCCTAAGCTCTTGCAAATATTTCCTGTGCCTCAATCAAAATTTTATTATCTGGCTTGCAAATTCTAATATATGCCCTCAAAATCCTCAATGTATCTACCAAATCAGGAGGTTATAACTGCACCCACAAGCATTTCTCCATCTAGTTATGACCCAAATCCCACGTTCTATGCATGCGGTCGCAAGATCTATGCAAATTTTTTAGGTTGGCCTGCAAACCAATTCCAAAAACTGCCTATAACTTTCCAGAATCATGAGAGTGATGATAAAAATGATAAACAATAAAAAATTAACAAAGATCTTGACCCAGACATGCCTAATACATGATAGAAATTTCATCAAACACATAATAAACACAAAAGCTACATGTTATGAATGCATATTTGATCATAAACTTTTAAAATTCATTTGAGAATCACAAAGAAGGCTCTATGCCCTCTCTAGCTAGATATAGTAACACTTGTTAGACCATGCATTCATTAACCAATTGATAACTTATCAAATCATGAAGGGGATCCATAGTAAGAGCACATCATCTAACTAAGCATATAACTAGAATAGAAACCATGAAAAATCATCCATAAGATCAACATAATAACCAATACATGTGCTCATTAAATTCAATCTGAAAATAACTCATATAAACATATGCAAATGCCAACCAAGTTAGGGATTTCCACGCACCACCCGACCATAGATTGGCTGAACCAAAATATCTCTTTCAGGTAATCACCCCCACACCATATTCCAAGCATGGATGTGGGATCATATGGTTTAAACCAAAATAGAACCAACCAGGGCTTCCAAAGTCCAAACCACCTCAACCCTCAACCATAGTGATTTCACTTAACCGATCTAGAAATCACTAATACTAATCATGTTGGTCTCTTCCCAAGCTGTTCAGGGATCCAAGGATTCCATATCAACCCATATCCTCAAGGGACCCACGCTGTTACATGGCTCCAGAGATATCCCATCTCAACCCACAACCTCCATGGAACCTAATTTTTTCTAAGGCTCCAGAGATTCTATCCCAACCCACAACCATAAGGAACCTGAGAACCAATCAAAAATCAAAATAGAGAACCCACTACATCATGGCTATTTAGGAAATGGAAAGGTAAGGTGGAAACCATTGTCAATCCAAGAAAATCTCCATGCCAATGACATCACCAAGGAACCACATGCATGTATCATGCATCTAAATATTAGCAAAGAAAATCACACATGCAACCTATGACCTACAATGTAATCTTGTTGTAGTTGCTGATCCAAAATTCCTCTTGCGCTACCTTACTTTCCTTGCTTGTTCTCTCTCCTTTGTTGTTCCTAGTCAAAATTTGATCAAGGGTTGTCAACTGTTTCTCAGGTGCCTTTTTATCATTGAAGTCTAGTCTCTTCCTTTTATTTTTCTTTTTTCTTTCATTTTCCTTTAATTTCTCTTTAATTTCTCTTTAATTTCCCTTGCATGCATATTTGTGTCTCTTCACGTTCCTTTTCTCCCATTTTCCTTTATTTATCATAATTGAATGCCAATTATTTCCTCTTTTCCTTCGCCAATGCCTTTGCCAATTTCCATATCCATTAATAAACCACAAGTGATGCCCACTATAATGTTTTCCCACCATTCAACTTGGAATACGTGTCCCATGACCTTGGTCTTATTTTATGTACATGGAAAATCAACCAAGGGTTGTTATACCAACTTTGATTGATGGGGAAAAGGTGCAACAATGGAGACATTATCAACTTATTTTGTTGTCCTCTATTGAGAGATTAATATTTGATAAGGAATAAGGTCTTCACCTTTTCTTTTTCCCACCTGAAGAAATCGTGCCTAGAGCAACTCTCAAGCGTACATAGTCCTACCTGGGATTAGACCATGTGACATATGGGGACCAAACCTCTCCACCTAACAGTTATACCACATCCTAGAGACTAAGGAATAAGTTCTTCACCTTATTTCACACTATTCAATTGATCCCCATGAGTGATTGGATCTGGTACCTAACCTCATGGAAATGTGCATCCTCAGAGAAAAAGTGTCCTACGCTTTTCAACTCATGCCACAAAAGAAGTGGTAGTATGTGGTAACATGGATGCTACTCCACCTCTAATGATAGTGCTTGGTATACTTTCATACAACCCCATTACGCATGTGTGGATAGATTGGAAAGCATATTCCCTATGCCTATATTCACTATATCATTTAAGCAATAATTTTCATAATTCATATCAAAATACAAAATATTCACAAAATAACTATTATTTCATAACTTTAATTTAGAGCCATAAAAAATTTCAAGCCTTTAAATAAATCCAATTGGAATGAAATTTCATTGTAAATTACTTTTTCCTAGTTGGACATAGTTTCCCTTGAGAAAGAGAAGTATATAATATAAATGAATGATTGGGGTGTATGAATTGTTGAATCTTGTCCCATCTATGAAAACAATAAGGATAACTATCGATAAGGCTCTTGTAACACCGAGATACCAGTGGATGAGATATTTGTTGGCACATGTGTCGATTAAGTCACGAATTCCTTGAGTATGTTTACACCCCCACCCTGAGAGTTAAGGAAAGAATATACTTCACTAGCCTGAGTTTCCTATTTGGGATCTGTGTAACACAAATTTAGTATTATTTTAATGACCTTGGGAGTTAATAATACTGGTTTTTTCCCTGGATAGCTACTAGAATCATTATGGTTTTGGAGTCAAAACGATGAGAACACAAAGAAACACGTTCTTTGAAATCGAAGAACTTGGGAATGCACCCAACGTTTTCTAAGCCATTGCTTTAGATTTTATTCTTTAATTCTTGTTGAGGCATCAAATTCAAACACCATTAGTACACCATCAACTAATGGAAGTTCTTACCTTGGTGGGTTAGAGAGTTAGTAGTATCTCCACAAATGACGCCTTTCTTTCTTTTAGTTTCCATATTCCTTTATTCTCCCAATGCACTTTGTTATAAATGAGAAGTTAAGTGTTGAATTATGGAGATCTTAGTACTTTAAATGCTATTTTCATGAATGAAATTTACTAAAACATCCCTTCATCAAATTTTTTTTTTTTGGGCAAGTAAACACCATTTTATTAAATCACATCAAAATTACTACATGAATGGCTCCTTTTCCAACCACATGGGAAACCTAGATAATGACAGAACTGGAGCATATTGATCCAACATATTAGCATAAAGTCTAGAACATAACTTGATTTACATGATAACATAATATCAAAAGGTTGTCTAAGCAACATCGTTTTCTGATAACTAAAATAGACTACATGTCGACTAATTATCTTTAGTGAAAATTGTAAAAAATAGGGATACCAGTGACTCTAAATGTCTGTGAGGATTAGGTGGAGATATCTATAGGCTCAGGGTCATTTATATGTTTGTATTGAGTTGGCCACTTTCCCTACTTTAGCTTCTTGTCTATTCGGGCAAAATGAAGATCCATTTTAACTAGGTGGTCAGTGATGTCACCTAAATCTTGTTGAATTTCCTCTAGCTAGTAGGTAATATCAAACTTGGTTCCATTCCTCTCTAGGAGGACTTTACCAAGTATGGATTTAACTTAGGAAACACTTTAGAATCTAAGTGCTCATCTCTTTCACTTATACGACTACCTCTACGTCATGAATTTCTTCTTGAAAAATTGGCGGGGTTTGCACTTTGTATAACTGAGTTTAAGATTTAGCTCTAGTGTTTGCCTAAGACACACTATGCATGCCTTTATTTCTAGCTCCCCGTCGATGCTACATTATTTGCCGCGACATGTTAAGGCAAGCTTCACAACTGAGGAAGTAGAGGTGAGGGATATCCTCAACAAACAAACAAGCTTCACATGAAATTTTCCAAACATAGGGTGTAATAATATTGAGGAGCCAAATTTTTGTTTTCCCATGAGAAAACCCACCTAGGGTACAACTGAGAGTGCGATTAAGGACCAAAGTAAAGAGAGACTCTAGAGAGGGCTCAAAAGTACTGAAAGCTAACTTTATGAGAGGGAGAAAAACCAAACCTATAACTCTTAGGCTTAAAACCAAGCCAACAAAGAGAGATAACCCATAGAATTTAGAATACCAAATTAATGAACATAATACTCGACAAAACCCTGGCACAACATGAAACCATGGAGTGGCTCTTTCGCTACAACCAGATCCGAGAGGTATACACTAGTACACCACGTTTTCATCCCATCACTCCATTGAATTCTACACCCAAATTTCCTAGTCTCATGTAGAAATGAGATGCTCAATACGTTCCAGGGAGGCCATGCTAGGAGGGCCCGGACCTTCCCCCAAAGAAGCACTTGAAGTATTAGTACTTATCCAAACACTCTCCCATTAAGAAGTGCCAATTCTACAATGATAGAGTATAGGTAATTGAAAAAAACCACATTTGTGGGGAAGTCACCATAATTCACCCTATATCAAACACCATCAATGGGTAATTAAGATAGTAATAAAATTGTGTTGAAGCCAATTCATAGGATGCTATATTATTTAAGAGAACTTGCATCATTGAATTGAATAACCCTGGTTTGTGTCATGTGGGAGAGGGTGGTCACCATGAATCCCTCATTAATTTCTCAAGGTGATGGCAAGGTGACCATCCCCCCCTTTCTCTTCCATCCATCATCACCCCCAACATGGTTCATGACGTACCACTTTCATTGGGACATGTGAAAATCATAATTGAGATTTAATTGACAAAGGTACATCCTTTACGGAAATATGAATAATTTGATTCACATAGTTCCTTATCGTCACCTTTTACCTTGAAAATCGATCATTCTTAAATGCACCTTGAATTGGCCTCGAAGGGAGTGAAAGGGGTACTTTTGTGAATTTCACTAAGTATGGATTATAAAGGAAGAAACCATTCTTTATAGAAATAAGTGACATTATTGTGTGGAACATTTATATGTGCGAAAATGTGAATCCACTTTGTAGAGAAATGGTTGTGCAGAGGAAAAGTTGTGTGGAAGAATGGAGACATGAGTCTTTTCACATAAATGAAAAATTGGCTAAGTATGAATACTAGTGCAGAGGTAGGCCTTGTGTGGAGTGTGGAAGTTTGGTTTAAATAAATGAACCTCCACACAAGTTTTGAAAATTAACTATGTATGGGATATTTACAACTTTAACCATGAAGAATTGAAACATAGGCTTTTATGAGTCAATGGGAAAATGGAAAGGTAAGAGGATATTATGATTGAAGCATGAAAATGGGTCAACAAAATTGTAATGTATGGCTAATCAAAATTATAGTAATGTCGAAGTGTGTTGTTAAAACTAACACTTATCTTTTTAATACCAATATAGGGAAAATTTTAATTCTCCTAAGAGATGCAATAATCTTTGTTGGCCTCTTCTTATATAAACATATTACATTCTAGAATTAAATCAATTGCTTACATATAGTCTACCAAAATTTACATAAATTGAGTTAGGTTTTTTTTTGTTTTTTACATCAAAATATGCAATGTAACAACTTGTGATTACATAATACAACACTATCAAGCTTAAATATAAATATTGTTCTAGCCCATTTGAAAGATTACTTAATTATTAGAATAGCTTGTTATCATTGATTTTAAAATAATGAGATAAATCGATACCCACTCTTCTATTTGTCAATCACGTAGTCTAACTAATAGACGAAATGACCCTTTCCCACGTATTTTTTCTGGTTAATTTTTCCCAAAATCTAGTAGAGATTTATAAGATTTATAAGTTTAAGTTATTTAATTTGTAAATTTTGAGTGCCTCGAGGGTTTTTTAGGGTGTTGAATCCATTTATGCATTCAAAATTGCATTTTAAACAAAAAGAAACCACGATCTTGCTCAAAATTGTATTGCTGGATTTTGGCAAAAAAATCAATTTCATCTATTAGTTAGACTATGCCTTTGCCAATTTGTTAACAAAATTAACTAATGTGTAATATACTATCCAATGAATGCCTATATTCGTCATATTCATTACACTTGTTCGCAAATGATAACAATGTGTACATATAAAAATATTGATGTTGGCCTTTGGGAAACCCTAATGCGAGAGAAGTATTGAAAGAATAAAAAGCTCGGAAAAATAGGTTCAATCAGAGAAGAATTCTGTAAGAGCCCATGGTTGATTTCCTATGTAAATAAAAAATAAGGCCAAGGTCACAGGACACACTTTCCACGCTGAATGTTGGGAAAAACATAATGATGGGGATCACTGGTGATTAATGAATGGCTATGAAAATTGGCAAAGGCATTGGAAAAGGAAAAGTGAAATTAATTGGCATTTATTTATGAAACTAAAGGAATATAGGAGAAAAGGGAGGTGGAAGGTCACATATTTGCATGAGGAGAAAATTAAAGGAAAAAGGAAGGAAAATGAAGAAAATAAAGGCCTTGATGATTAAAAAGGCTTATGAGGATCAATTCACAACCTTTTGTGAGTTTTGGCTCAAAGCTCTCTTCTATTCTCTCTCTCTCACACTCTTGCACACTTAGAGTTTTCTTGGTGAACTTGGCAATACAATGGAGTGGAGAAAGAAGGCAAAAGAAAGCGAGAAAGCGCAAGGGAACATGTGGATCAACAACTACAACTGGATTTATTTGCAGGTAACAAGTTGCATGTGTGATTTCTGTGCTAATTTATGGATGCATGGTATATGCATGTGATTATTTGGTTATGTTCTCTAATTAGCATGGGGGATTGCCTAGATTGACAGTGGTTTTCCTAGCCTTATCATTTCTTGGATAACCATGGTGTTATGGGTTTTTCCACTTGATTGTTTTATGATTGGTGCTTGTAATTCCTTATGGATGTGGGTTGGAACAACTTGGGTTGAGTTACTAGTCCTGGAGCCTAGGTTGGAAAAATGCTTTGGAGCCCTTGGTGGGTTTAGTTACTAGTCTTGGAGCCGAGTTGGGAAAATCCTCTGGAGCCTTGGAAGGATGCGGGTTGATTTACTAGTTCCCGGAGCCCTGTACAACTTGGGTAGAGACCGATCTGGTTGGTGTAAGTGATGTGTGTCAGTGAGGTGGGATCACTGGTTGAGGGTTGAGGAGGTTTGGCCTCTGGAAGCCCTAGTTTGGTTTTTTTTGGTTTATTCCATGAGATCCCACATTCACGCTTGGAATATGGCACAGAGGTGATTGGTTGAAAGAGAGATTTGGTTCATCCCAAACTATGGTCGGGTGGTACATGGAAGTCATTAACTTGGTTGGTATTTTCCTATGTTAATAAAATTTATTCTTCTATGGTTATTCAAATATATTTATTGGCAATGTGTTGGTGACATTATGGCTGAGATGTCATGGTTTATATGTTGGTTATTTTTTGGCTATATATTGTTTATGTGATGTGTATCTTCTATGGCTCATGTCATGAATTGCTTAGCTATTAGTTAGTTGATGAATGTATGTACTAATAAGTGTTATTGCAACTATGTGGAAAGGGCATAGGGCCTTCTCGATGATTCTCATATGAATCTCAAACCTTTGCGATCATACATGCATTGATGAACTATAGCTTACATGTTTTCCATGTGTTTGACGAAATGTATGTTATGTTCTAGGCAATCTAGTTCAAGTTATGCCTTCAAATTTGTATGTTTAATATTTTTGTCATGTCATTATTGATTCTGAGAAGTTACAGGAAATTCGGGGCAGTGGTTTAGAGGTTGCCCTGGAATCTAGGCTCAGATCTTGGGACTACATGCTCCTAACTGGAAAAATTGGGTTGCAACCGCATGGATGTAGGCTTGTGCATGTAGTTGGAGGCTTCCAACTGCACGGAGGCCTTGTTGTGGGTGTGGTTGAGGGCCCAGGGTAGAGAAGGAGGGGTCTAGCTCAAGGTTTAGCCACCTGGGATGGTTTCTTAGCCCATGAGTGTCATGTAGCCCCTGTATGTTGTTGTGAGATGTCAATTTGTCGTTAATATTTAACTCCACTTCCTTAATGGGACGTAGGAGGTCGGGTCATGTCATGGTAGCTCTTCCTCTCATGTTTACCTTTTTTTTTCTTTTCTTTTCTTGAATTGGACTAATTCTATTAAGCAAAAATATGGTACATGATGATGATATAATCAAGAGAAACAGAAAACCTGCAACCGGAAATGATAAGACTATCAACCTCGGTCCCGGAAAAGGAGTGAAACAAG
Source organism: Pinus albicaulis (assembly GCA_034641835.2). Lineage (NCBI taxonomy): Eukaryota > Viridiplantae > Streptophyta > Pinopsida > Pinales > Pinaceae > Pinus > Pinus albicaulis. The sequence goes on from CM076584.1 coordinate 1,474,301,484, forward strand.
CAAGGAGCTACAACATATGATTGGAAAGCAAAAAGACCGACTTCTACCCAGAATGGGCAGAAGCCTCAACACGAAGCTTTTTCCCTTTCTTTTTATTGACTTTAACCCATCCATTCGGGGGTGTATGAGCCAAAACAACTTGAAGACTAGAATTCTCCAAAGGGGGGCTCTCCTTTTCTGATTCAGAAGAGGAGGCCACATGGACACGTTTCTGGGTGATGACAGTAGCGGGGGGATGCACCGGTGCATCGGTGGAAAGGTCCATCGTCTGAAGGGCATGATCCGATTCTGCATCGCTACCTACATCTTCTGAGCTAGAGGATTCAGAATCCACGGCTGGTGGCGGTGAGCATGGAGCCCATCGTTTGGATTTGGGCTTGGAGATGTTATCCTTTTTCTTTTTTGTCGAGAGAGATGGGCAGGAGTTCTACAAATGCCCTGTTTGGTGGAAATGGCGGAAACAGAATGCAATATTCTTGTAATCCAGTGTCTGAGTCCAAACAGAGTCGTTTATCTTGAGATTGATTTGGTCTGGAAGTCCCTTGCTTAAATCTAATTCAACACATATTCTGGCATATGTGTAAAGACCTTTATTTTCTCGCTAGTAATCTCCCATTATAAAATTGCCCAAGGTGTTGCCTATGGCTTTATAGATTGCAACATGCCATAAATGGGCTGGTAAGTTTGGAAGCCTGATCCATACAGGTGTCCTGGTGACGATTGTGGTTGCTGGATCAAAATCTGGGAACCATGGAGTTAAGAAGAGCCCTGCAGTTCCCATGAACCAAGGACCTTCTTCTAAAGCCTTTTCATAGTGCTTAATGTTATCAAACAGAACTATGAAATATCCTTTTGAACAAAAGCTGACCTTGCAATGATGAGTCCAGTTTGCATGGATCCATTAATAGAGTTCCTGTGAGCGCGACCACAGTCCATTAAATCTGCATATGATGGCTCTTTCTACAAATTTTTGAAGTTCATTTGCGAGACCTTCATGGGTGATCTCAACAGAGGAAACTTCCTCTAGCTTGTCAACCAAAAAAGGCTTGGGTTTAAGGGCTCCCGAGGGTTTGGGGTTCTCAGAGTGTACTGCATCTTTGTAAGAGAAAGGAGGAGTAGAGGATGACTGTCCCACTGTGCCTCCTCTCAAACAAAGGGTTAACACTAAAGAGTCATTTCTATTAATGCTGTAAGTAGATAGGGGAAGAAGGTCTTCAAGTTGTTTACCTTGAAAGAGAAGTCTCTAAAGGTTTGAGGGGATCCCAATCCGTCGTTCCAGATCTAGTTTGAGATCCTGCACCAATTCTGAAGAGCTGACCCATTGTAGAATGGCCTTGCCTGTAGGTTGAGAAATTTGGACCTGATAGGAGGCAGAGAAGTTCCTGGATGCCTGCTAGATCGACACAGTGCTAGGACCTTTTGTGTCTCCGAGAACAAGTCTGCCTGGGCGCTGTTGAGGAGGATATTTCTCCTGCGTAAGGAGACAATCACTTAAAAATAGAAATAGATCCGAGATAGAGGACAAGGAAGCAGAGTGGTTAAAAAGCCGAATGTTCTTCCCCTGCCTGCTAAACCCTGCATTGTTGCCTACGTGCTGGGAGATGAGAGGGATGTCGATTCACGTTTGTTCAGAGGCTCTAGAGCATGGTAAAATCCAAGGTTTCCAACATACAGAGCTATAGAGGGGCGAAAGGGGCCCTTGAAATGCTGAAACTGCCACTGCTTTTCTGATGGTTGCGGTGGCCGCTTCAGATCAGCAGGACAGGGACAGTGCGGAGCATGAGGCGCAGGGACGAGATCATCCGTTGCGAAGGTAAATGGAATCGGTCTCCCAAGCTGTTGTAGCGCGGGAGCTACAGAGGAAAGAGCAACCACCTATGAAAAAAATTGAACCCTAGTCTCCATTTTTCCAGTTCCTCTCATGTTTACCTTGGCAGATGCGTGAAATTAGGTAAATGTGGGAGGGGTGGTTACAAATTTATGAAAGAGAGGGTCAAATATTTGGAAAGTATTATTGTAAGTGTTTTACATAATTGAAATAGGTCTTGTTTGGCAAGTAGGAGATGGAAGCAAAATTGACGTAAGCAAGGTTCCGTGGATAGGAATTGATGACATGAAATAATTCCTTGAATCCAAATGTGGTGTTGAAGTATAGATGCATTTCTCTACTTTCAGAAATGGTTGATCCCAAATCTCATGAGATGTCTCACAGAGACTGACACTGAAATAATTCCTTAGTTCATTGATTAAAGTATAGATGCATTTCTCTACTTTCAGAAATGGTTGATCCCAAATCTCATGAGATGTCTCTAAGACCTTGGAAATTAACTAACAATATGGGCCTTCTAGGGAATATAGCTTGGGAATGGTCACATTTTGTCTTGGCACTCACATAAAATGGAATTAGATTTTAGATTGAGTAAATACCCAAACAAACTCATGAGGAAAATGAATCAAGGGAGCATGATGGTGACAACAAAATTAGCTTATGGAGTGATGATGACACAAGAAGTATATTTAGACCATTTTTAGTGGTACAAAGTTATTTGGAAGTGGTGACGTCCTTTAAAAATCCACCTCTTTCTTTGGATGGTGCTAACGATGCCTCGAAGAGGATAATGATATCTTAGAGATGTGGGTAGAAGGGACTGCAAGATGCCCAATTTGTTGTGACAAATCCAGTCGGTGACACACTTGTTCGTGGAATGTGCTTTTCATAGAGGGTGTTTTGGTTACATAAGAATAGAACCATCTTCAGTAATCACGTTCCAAATATTCAACATGTGGTGCAGAAATAAAAAATAACAATGCAGGAGCTCAGCTCAGAAGGGGTAAAGAAGAAGAAAAAGATTTTGATTGCGCCCAGGATTGATACTTCGAAGGCTTGGGATTTTTTTTTAATGGATCTAAGAGTCATGTCAGGGATTTTTGTGGAGTTGAAGTAACATTTAACCTAAATAAACATCATTATTTCGTTCTTAGCTTGTGGCTTAGGCCAGGATCTAATAATAACGCAAAATTAACTGGGCTTTGGCTAGTACTTAATTTTGCAATATCTAGACATTTGAAGTGCCTTCAAATATTTGGTGATTCTCAGGTGGTTATTGATTGGTTCTTGGGGATCAACATATTACATAGTTTGGTCCTAAATCCTTGACAACAAAGAATTTTCCAACTTTAGGACTTTTTTGAGGAGTTGGACCATAAGGAACACAATGTTTTTTTTTTCTAGTTGAGAAAACATGTCCAAGATGTATTTGAAGAATAATAGGAGGATGCATTTTAAAAATAATAGGTATACTTTGATTTCAATGAAATAACAAGTGTGGAATTTATTTTATTTTTACGAGAAAAACACAAAATACATGCTTGTTGACATATAATAATTGTCATATTTAGTTTTATTAGTTAATTGTTTGTACATAGTTTAAAAAATAATAGGTATACTTTGATTTCAATAAAATAACAAGTGTAGGATTTATTTGATTTTTTTTCCACGAGAAAAAATATAAAAATATTTATTGTACTTGTTGACATATAATAATTGTCATATTTAGTTTTATTAGTTAATTGTTTGTACACACAGTAACTGTTATCTTCTATTTTTTGGTTAGTTATGCTTATTAAATATTAGATAGAAAGTGTGGAGGAGATATTGTAATGCCTTGTCCGTCTGTATATTATTTGTTGGGTTAAACTAGCAATTGCACCAAATGTTGCAAAGGAAACGCCGTAAAGCCATAACATAACACTAATTTATGCTTCTTTGACAATAGTTGGAAGACAAAAAAATATCAACAACAAGCAAGAACGATGCTACAATGAAATGTTGTACCATGCTAGAATGAAATTTTACTGCAATACATGCTTCCTTGAGCGTTACAAATTATGATGCCTATGTTCAAGTTAAAGACCTTGTCTATTTATGCAATCAATTTTGCCAAAGTTACTACTTAAAAACGATTGTGACTGTGCTATACTTAAACATAGTATGCCTGAAACATTTTTCACCTCTTCAATGTCGCAATCCATTAAATCAAGCTCATAATCATGCTGCCTGGCCCTTTCCACATGTTGGAGTGGCATTCGAAATACCTCATGTGAATGTTGCCTAGCCATTTCGACATGTTGGACTGGAATTGGACACACCTCATGTGTAGGAAACGTCCAATGCGAATTTGACTCACGAAAAGATGGTTGCCAATGTGTTGGATTCATGGGCTAGAAAAAACATGTTCATTTGAGAAATTAAAGGGCATTTTACCCCATTTTATAGACAAATTATCCCAAAAACCCTAGCAAAAAGGAAGGAGAACAGAGAATGGTGAGCAAGATTTCTTGTGTTCAGTGCATACTACCATTATTTTGTTGCATTCTATTATTTCTTGAACAACAATGTTCTTTTACAATCATCTTACAAAAATTACCATCCAACCATCTAAGTAAAACTATAAATATCACCTAAACAAAGCATATATGACAACTGGAATGTATAATAAACATTTGTATTATTATGGAGACTATATCAAATTTCATTCAACGTACAAACCTTGAGATAACATATGAATTGTTTATCTCACTTTTATTTTCTTTTATGTTGAAGTATCTCTAACTTTATAAAATATTTTGGATTGTACATCCCCATTAAATCCCTATATCAAAATCACTTTACTTTTATAAATAAAAACTTTATTTTATCTTATAAATCTTTTTGTATACCTAAATAAATCATCATTTCATTCTTGCCAAATAAACATAAATCCTTTTCATATAATAAAAAAAAATCAAAATTATTAATAAACTCTAAGCTCTTCAAATAAATTATATATACACATATCTACCAAAATTTCTTTAGCCAATAAAATAATTTTTTACTTAACCTTTTGAATATATTAGCTCCCTGTCTTGTCTTTAGTTTTTAGTTTGCACTAATTAAGAACACACTCAGCAATTTAGCAGCAAACGAATCCTGGCTCATGATTTCTCTTTAATGTCATTGTAATATCATTAATAATGTATGTGTAAACCGGTACTTCTCACAAGTCCTTATTCATAAATTTAAAAAAATATTTCACCGCCAATCATTTTAAATATTTTAATATAATTAAATGATTATGTTTCTCATAACATATAAAAAAAATATTTACAAACCATCAAATAAATAACCATTTTCATTTTCACACAATAACCAATAAATAATAAATACCCAATCTAATTATTTCCATGAGGTTCGATAACATTCTCGTATATTTTGAAACTATTTAAGATAAACATGGCGGACAGACCGCTCACGGATCTGGCAGCCAGAGAGGAGTCTAAGTCCGCCAAGCCCACATACTCAACCATCTTCTCGTCTGAAAAATTCTCACAGCGGAGCGCTGGCCCATACCTTATGTTAACCGCAACGCTTCCTGTGAATCAAATAAATTAGCCCGAAGCAAGTCATGAATGTAAACAAGAATTGTGCATCAAATTGATTACTGACCTTCAAAGAGCATTGGCGTCTGGAAGAGCATCCCACACGGCATCGAAGGGCCGCGAATTGATTACCGACCTTGAAAGAGCGCTGGCGTCTGTAAGATCATCCCAGATGGCGTCGTAGGGCCGCCAGCACGTCGAGGTTAGAGATGTCGTGGTTCTGAAGGAATCGACAGCCAGTTCCCAGAGCCTCTTCAGTGCTCTCAACAATGTTGATTTATCAAAATATGCAACTGCTAAGAGCCAATAAAACATCCAACAAAAGAGTGGATACTTCTTGAATGCCAACAAAAGAGTGGATACTTCTTGAATGAAGGACGGACGGATACAGAGAAAAGTATGACAACTGTCACGATGGTTACAGAAAAGATGGTAACTGCCATATTTTAAAATCAACGGTTAATGATAATTCAATCTTCTAACAAAAGATCAAATGGGTACAGATTATGACAGAGACGACGGGGGGTTGTTTTAATTGAAATAACATGAGCGTAATTATAAAAATATAATTAATAATTATTAAAAATATAATAAAAATTAAAATTTAGCATTGGTTGTTTGTGAGCTCTATATTTGTGTGTGTGTAAATCTCTCAAGTTTTGCACTAAAAAAAAGAGGTTTCCAGAGTTAAGATGGATCTAGGATTGTTTTATACATCTCATATATAATTAAAATAATTCATTTTTTAATTTGTGTCAATTTTTACATTTCAATTATTGATGTTCTATGTATGTATTTTACGTTATTTGTTGTTGCAATTATTATTTAATTAATTTTTTTGTCATAATTCACACAACTATATAAATTAATGGGTAGTCGTTGGCCTTTTGTGTACTTTTTCTCAATTTTGCTCAAAATCCTCTAGATATTTTTAAGAATAATAAGATTAAGTAGTTTAATATGCAAAGTTGAGGAGTTTTTAAGGTGCTAAATTCATTTATACATTCAAAAGTGCATTAAATTAAATGGTTGGTAAGAAAAAAAATACTTACTTCATGATACATGTTCTTAAAATAAAAAAAAAAAATCATAAAACTAACTAAATTATTATTATTATTTATTATAAAAAGAATTAATATGTAAGTTAAACATATATGTATTTAAAAAACATGGAACAAGATTCTTAACCATGGAGATTTACCTTAGTTTACCATGTAAATTCTTAATTTAGAAATAGACTTTGATATAATTCCATGACTTATCAATACAACATGCCAAAAAAAACTATAACTCACTTCATACTTGTTCATATGGTATTTTTTTTAATTAACTAATGTAATCAAAATGGCAAAAAATGACAAATGGAAAGAATGACATAACTACGTTGGAGATAAATCTCAACCTTTAATTTCTGTATACTACTAAGAATATTCTAGAGTATTCTAGAAAACTCAAATCCCAACCATCCACCTAATAATTATTAATAATTAAATTAAAATTGTGAAAGCCCTATTCCAAAATAAACACACCTATCAATGTAACTAGAGTGAATCTAAGTGAGGGATAGCCTCAATATTAGATGGAATAAGATTATGCAAAACTTGGTTGAGCTTGGATGTCTCTTAGAATAATGTAACTAGAGTTTAGGTTGGGGCTAACTTCAATATTGAATGGAATAAAAATTTACCCACCAATAAAATGCCAATAATATGATTATGCAAAAATTGGTTGAATTTCCCTTAAAATAATTTAAATCTCCTAAAAATAACTTCCACCATAAACCTCTCCTTATAAAATTTGAACTTGAAAAATAATAAATTTTAAATAATAACAACTCTTTATTATTAACAACCATCAATATTATTATTACCCCCATAAGCCTTAGTATGAAGTTGTTCTTCCCGACACTCTAGAGATTCTTAACGGTAACCAAGACACATATATAGTAATAAGTCATTAAACTTCCTATCTAATTTCTCTTCATTACCATCATTTCTATGGATTACAAATCAGAGACATTGATCGCGACTCACGCTGCTACCCTCTGAAGTTTTTGAAAAAGAATGATTCAGGGAGTTGATTTTTCTGGGCTTTTGAGTCGTAATCACGTATAATGATTCTTGGTGAATTTTAATATTTAGTTGTATGTGAACACAAAACTAGATTGGACAGTGAAATTTTTTTTCACTGTCCAATTTCATACCAAATAACCGAAACCCAGAACACAGTACAACCCATTGAAACTTGATAGCCAATTATTTATGACTAGTGCAGCGGAGTGCCGCACGGGAGAGATATTGCTCAGATTTTGCGAAGGACGAGGAAGCTCCACAATGTGATGAGGATAAATCTCATAATATAAAAATTTTCAACTTAATAATAAGAAATAAAACCAATATTTTAAACTTAATCAACAACAAAAATAATTTTAATAAAAAATAATGTTGAAATAAATAAAATAATGCAATAAACATCTTTGTTATATATATATATATTTTTAAAACAGCAATTGTATGCTAAATATATCTTTTATTTAAAATATAGTAATTTCCTATAAATCACATCATTCATATACAATATATGATATGAAAAACCTCATAAGAATGAATGTAAGAATTCATAAGATGAGATAACACATAGATCATGACATGGGTGCATTTTCGGTTTGAAAGTCGAAATTCACCAAAGTCTCAAAGTTTTTCGAACAAATTTGCTCTCCAAGACCAAATAAATTTACATGTAACGGTGCAGGTAACAAAGTGGAAAGAAAAAAATAAAAACTCTCAAACACGTATTGCCCCCTCCAAGTGGTTTTAATTCTCCAAGCCTCTAAGAGAAATGGACTATTGGTTAGTTTCTTTTTTAAAAGTTCTTTGATATGTTTTGTAGGCAAAAAATAGCCAAAATATGATAGATATTTGTGATTTATGGTAATTTCTATAATATCTACAGAGTACTCCGGATGCGGATGATTCAATGGCATGACGGGACATCCGTCCCGGGGCAGCTCCCAAGGAGATTCGCATGGGATGGCCATATGGCCCCCTGCGGCTCCATTAATTTGGACATTAATCCGCCAGCTCTCAGAGCATTAACTCTCCGTCACCGGCATTCTCTCCTCCTCGTCCTGCACAGTTGGTTCCTTATGGCATACGACTTGAGCTATCCAGAACATTCTTGCTCTGCCTGCCGCTCTTTGAATTTCCTCTGCAGCGTATGCCCTGAAGATTGTGCCGAGCCCAGTGCCCGCACACAAACAGGGCGGCGCTGCTCCTTGCTCAGTTGTATTGAAACCACGCCTGGTTATCATTTTTCACATAGTGCTCTCTGTTACTCCAACTCCAGTCAACAAGCTCCTCTCGGCTTTCACTATGGGTTCACTCCTGTCCCGCCTTGTTCTAGTTGTCTCAGGCTTCTTCAAGTTGTAGCGTCCGCCATGCCTAGGCTCCGACACCGAATGAGATGCCGCCGTGGGGCAACCCGTAGCCGGCCTGCGAGTTTGCGTCCCTCCTCTAGTCTGGGCGAAGCGACTTCCTCTGAAGATGTTGAGGGGAGACAAAGTCAGGCCACCCGTAGTCAATGGGGGAGTGATAGCTCTCCTGGTGATAATCAACGCTCTACGCATCCTTTTGTTGTCCCTTCGAGACCCGTCTCCCCTGCACCCCGTCCTTCTGGCAGTGATATTTTGAGGCAAACCTCGCAAAGGGCGGAGCTCCGCTTTGATTGTTCTTTCAATCGTCCCACTGTCACTGCTTATATTACATTCACCCTGTGGGAAGAATCGACTCTCTATGCTCCTCCTTTGCCAGGTCCTCCGCCCTCCCCTCCTGGTCTTCGCCCTGCCCCAGCTGCGTTTTCCACCGAACATCCTGTTGCTCCCCCTGCCTCTGCTTCTCTCGCCTTGGATCAACATTCAATGCAGGTGGATGCAAAGACTATAGGCAAAGATGGTGATCAGAACGATGCTGTAGAAGATTCAGAGGAAACGTACTGGTGTCGCATAGTGGAGGAGCCGCCTTCACCAGCCCACGTGCAGTAACTCCGGATAGCCTTGGTTCAACATGGTACATACGTTCCACTATTTTGAACGATGCACTGTTTTTTTTTAGTTGTCTACAGCAGCAGAAGCTGCATGCTACTGAAGTCTTTTTGTTTTCTTATGTTATGTGTCATGAACTATACACCGATTTCCCTTTCAAGGGCGGTGAAACCTCGCCTAAAAGAATTGGTTTCCCATTTAGGGCAGTTCGATGTTTTGTTAAAGCATGGACATCAAGCCCAGTTTCAGGCTCCCATAGCTGAACTGAGGCAGTTTTGTAACAATATGTTTGCATAATAGAATTAGCATAATTTAGAAAAAAAAAAAAATCTACAGAGTATGTTAAAATATATATGTTAAATCTATTGTTTTAGAAGCAATTAATTATGAAAAGTTTATAATTTTTTTTTGAATGGAATAATAAAATTTTCAAATGGAATAATTTTCACCACTTTATACCAATAGTTGTTTTAATTCAACAATTGCAACAATTGCAATTTTATACATGCTAGCTGAGATTGCAACACGCGTAGTAGGAAATGAGGTTCTCATGAATCTGGATCTCTCATTTGTGGTTATGTTTTTCATTCAAAGGACAGTGTTTAGATACACCAAATCTAAAGAATGTCATAAGGTATATAAAGGTATATATTAATAAATAGAAAAAATGTGTGGTTATGTTTTTCATTCAAAGGACATTGTTTAGATACACCAAATCTAAAGAATGTCATAAGGTATATAAAGGTATATACTAGCATTTGCATGCCTGTGCAAAGGGAACGCTGGAGGCACATTAAAGGGCTGGTGGGTGGAGTTAATGACAGAGTTGACAAGTTGACAGAGATGACGAATTTCAAATTTCTATTGGTTGGAGGGACAAACACATGTCAAAATCTCATTGGTAGGAAGGGCGATATTCAAGCTCTCTTATTGGCTGGGGTGAACAGTGTTTGCCCACCCAAAGCCAACAAAGAGAACGCCTTCGGCGTAATTAATAAATATTAAACTTTGGAGCATTGTTTCTATTTATATACATTAACCAAATACATGAGATAATTGAAACATTTAGCATCAATTTTTTTATAAACAAAATAAAATATTTTATGATTATTTTAATGTTGGTTGGATATTCAAATATACTATTTTTAACACATCTGGACATATCAAACTTTAATTCTAAAATTTTAAAATTAACATTAACATTTATATATATAGTTCACGAACCTTGATGTCCACATAATATTTGTACTAGATAGATCCATGCGAAGGGATCACTTCAAATCAACAAGGCAAGACATTGTCAAATCCTAAAGGCCTCGTTAAAGGCATCTTATGTATGTCTGGGGGCCATCATCTCCTTGTAGCCCTACTGTCTGGGGAGGGGAAAGTGGCATCAACTCGCTTTCTCGAACTACGTGAGAGCATACATAACATATTGAAGGAAGGTACCAGAGCCTCGACTGCTCAATCAACTCATCTGTAGGCATCCTTCACTCACGTGACGATAGGAAGGTGAATGGTAACCCCTCACGAAGCGCGAGTGTGACCTAAAGAGTTTCGAGAGAATTGAACCCATGTCCTCTCAATAGCAAAGATACTTTAATGACAGAGACTCGATTGATTGAGCTAACCCTCAGAGCACTATCTCTATCTCTATATATTCTTTGTGATTTCCCTAATATGCTATCTATGCATCACTTTACACTCATCTACACTTCTATCGGCATGTATTTACACCATTTTGGTGCAAATGCTAGTTTATAATTTTCTCAATATAAATAACAACTAAATATTTAAAATTAACAATATTGTAATATTTTCTTCATCAACTAAATATTTAAGATCAACAATAATCAATATTTTTTTTCTTCTAAATTAGGCTAATTTCTATTATAATGTATAAAGATACAAATCATGCTGTGGTTGCTGGACTAGCCAACCCCTGTTCGATGAGGACTGTTCAAAAAATAAAAAATTGGGTTGTCCTTCAAGGGGAAACCAGCCATTAACGAGTTCAAAAAATAAAAAATTGGGCTGCCCTTCAAGGGGAAACCAACCATCAACGTGTTCAAGAGTAACAAAATTTGCAGGAAGAAGAAAAAATAGTCATAAAAACCGTAAAAGAGCCTATGTAAACTGAAATGAAAGAGGGCAAAGGAGTTCAACTACCGATTCTGGGCATCATTGTCCACATGTTGTGGATTTTCCTCAATTATGAAACAACCATATTTAGACATGGTCTCTATGTCCTCCTTTGTGAGCTGGGGGTCTGGCTCCGGAGTCAAAGAGGAGATCGTCTTGGTATGCTTGGCCATAGCTGAGCGAGCCGCGCTGTCCCCAGCTGCTTCTCTTTTCCCGGTGTCATTCAAAGGGCAGCTCCATTTACTGTTTGAGTCGTCCTCCAAGTTTTTGACAGGGATTCTAGCGGATTTTCGAGGCAGAGGGGAAGAAGAGCATGAGATTGTTGACTTGCGAGGCCTTTTCTTGCCTCTCGAGCCAGAGTAGTGATGCTGCTCTTCTGGGAGGCGAACCAAAATCTGGGCAGAGAGCATTTGCGGGTCAAAGAAAGGGTCAAGAACCTCTGTGTCTTCCAGAGCGACAGAGAGGGACAAAGTGCACGCAGACGAGCCAAGCGCTGGTGCATAGGCAGGGGTGCCTCTGCCACCTCCACGACGACATCGCATTTTGTGGCGTCGCGGCATGGTCTCAACGGGGAGGAGAGTCTACTGGGCAATGGTCGAATGCACAAAGGGAGGCAGGCAAGGAGCAAAGCGACTAGCAAAGGAGGCATGACAAAGGAGGTCTGCAGGGAATGAAATCTGAAGACTGATATGAAAATGTCGGGAGCCATCAACCATTAATGGCCAACTAGCAAGAGTTAAGGCCAAGGGAGGGGGAGTGAATGCCGCGGAGTGTCGACATCCTCCCCTGTATTGCTTATTTATGTTATGCACATTGGAGGAAGGTGTCGCCATGTGGTTCAGCCATGTGTCCCTGCATTGAATGGCCAAATGGCAGCCTATATCAATCATATCAGACACCCACATCCGATGAACAATAATCAATATTATTATTTATATTTTCCTATAATTAATTACAACTAAATATTTGTGATTAATTAAAATCAACAATAATCAATATTATTATTTATATTTTCCTATAATTAAATACAACTATATATTTATGATTAACCGCAATCAATATTATTATTCATATATATTTGTGATTAACCACAATGAATATATTGATGGTTCATATTTTTAGCAACTAAATATTTAAATATTTATTAGGTAAGATGGACCTATATATTGAATTTTGAAATATAAATGCTCCTAGGATACACTTATAATGTCTTGCTCAAAGAAACTCAAGAAATATCAAAGTGGCAAATTCTTGATTTCATGGATAACTTTAGCCAATAATAAATAAAGAAATAACTTGAAAAAACTTAATTACGACTCATGGTAATCAGGGGTGGTTTAAGGTAGTGAAACAAATAGGTATTCTTGAAAATTTTTACTGGAATCATACCCCGCAGTCTTAGAGTAACTCCGATATTGTTAGTTATTTGTCTTCAAATAATTTTCGGTCTCGTTCGTTGTCTTATCTTTTATCCGATGATTGTAGTTGTGGTTCCCAACATCAAAAATAACTTATTGACCAAAACTTATTTTTTTCAATGTGAAAAAAATGGGTTGATGGAACCGGTAATTATTAGTCAGAAATAATTATAATTACATGTTAAGGTCAATGATAGGATTTGTCTATTGAACACAACATAATAGGATTTTTTTTTTTCTTAAAAAATCAGGTAGTTAGAGTGTTTGAATTGTATTTTTGATGGTGGAAATGGATTTGACACCATCAAAAACCTTTTAGGACACCCAAAATTCAGAAGTTTTTAGACTGTAATCCAGATTTTCAAAAATTTTTGCCCGAATTTTTCATAATCTTACCAGAATTTCTGGATTATTATGTGGGTTTTTTAGACTACGACGTAATGATATATGAAATAACATTTAAAAGTAAATATTTAAACTAACTAAAATGTAATTCATAAGAGTTATATAGAATTTAATTTATGACTATTGTATAATTCATTTTAAACAGACAAATAAAAGAGTTGTTTTTGTTATTTTGGGTTCCATAAGGAAAAACTTATAATTTTTTATTAATAAAAATGTGTTTACATAAATGCCATGATATTCTCTAAGATCTCTCTTTCTGTGATGACCATATAAATAGATATCACTTCTAGATTTAGTGCCATGTATACACCATATCTATCTAAAGACAATGTTCACAAAAATGATAAAAAACACATATCAGATTGAATTTGTCTCTGAATGTAGCCTATCATGATATTACACATTATGTTCCCACTATCACAAAACATTTAAAAAAAACATGAAACACAAATTATAGAGGATCCATATTTAGCAGTAGAGTGACTAAGTAATATGAATTTTCCCTGACCAATGGAATTTGTCATTACAAAAAGCATTGAGAATAATCTCCCAATGTTGTTTGTTGAGTTCCTCTTTCGATGATGCACCGACCACGACATTTTGTTACCTATATATGTGTGTAAAAGTTATTCCACAAAACATCCCATCAATATTTTAATTCTCTTCATCCAATTAATGAGCAATGGAGGTTCAAAAGAAGACCACATCATAATCCAATCTATGACCAATTTTGAGTCCCCAAATACGTCAATTTTCTCGATGGAAAGCCACTTTACACAAAATAGGACCATCCAAAGGGAAATAGTCTCCATACGTGTAATATAACTCGACCCACTGTTCCAGGAAAAATGTAAATAAGTGTTAATCTTTAAAACTATATAAGCCCCACTTCCACAAATCCCATTGTAAGCCACCCCATCAAAGAACCCCACAAGAAACCTTTCCAAAATATTAGAGAATCAAATATAAGAAACATAAGGAACTATTAAAGGGGATCACAACGACTAGAATGTTCTATTGAATGACTCATTTCAATTTGTTAATATGAATTTCTTTTAGTTTAGTCTGTTAGGGTCCTATAATTTATAGGATCTCAAGGCAATTGAGTATTTTGTCTTAGTAATCTTATATTGTAAATAATTTTCCATATTCAAATGATTTCTAAAAAATATACATAAAAGAAAAATGAAAAGAGGGTATATCTAAAACAAAAATGAATAAAGACAAAAAGAAATAAAAGTTGAAAAATTATAAAAATAAAATCAGAACCCCACAAAAGAAAAAATAGAGAAAATAACACTGAAAGTGCTGCAAATTTAAATGCCACTACTCATAGATAGTTTTCTTATGTCAAAAGAAATAAGGTTGTGTGCAGCTTGTTTAAAAATGCCACAATGTTTAGCTATTTGTTCAAACCATACAACTTAATCATGGTTGAACAATTTTGAATTTTTGTAAATTAGGTTAGAGAATAAAGATTTTCCAAACAATCTAATCTTGGTAAATCAATAGGAGAAATAAGTGATAGAGTAGATTAGATTTTTGATAAAAATAGATATGGGTTTGCCAGTCTAAATGCAACCCTAGAAGAAAGAAATAAAAAATGTTAGTTTAGCAAAAGAATGGAAAATTTGAAGGGTAGGTAGAGGTGTTTTGGGCTTTGAAAGGGTTAAAAATTGCTTATATCCTAAGTTTTATTTCATTATGTATTTGTGCATAATAGGGAAAGTGGAAAAAATCATTTTACCCTAACTATCAAAGTGTCGAGAACAAAAGTCATGTGTTTAACATATTTATACTATATCCTAAGTTTTGACCCAAACTTAACATCGGGGTGGGGGGGGGGGGAGGGGGTGTGGGGGGTGGTGGTCCGAAAAAATGATTTTCCCCACCCGGACCCATTACCACATGGCCTCCTCTCTGTTTTTCGCACCACCCTCTTCCTAAACTGTTAACCACCTAGTGACCCCCCCTCGCCCCCCTGAAAACTACCTTCCCCTCATCCTAAATATTGCCGACCCTACCTGTTACCTCTTTGACTCCCATTGTGCCACATCACCTATCCATTGCCAATCAAATCCACTCTGGTGGTATTTTATCCGTTAACATATTTAATTAAGCCTAATGACCGTTAAATTAATGGATCCGCGCCATGCACAACAAGAAAGCCATATTTTCTTATAAAACCATGCAATTTCGTCCTTTCGACCTTTACTGTGCTTTTTCTTTTACAAACTCAATTTATTTACAGGTTTACAGTGTGCTAATATTTATCAGTTGATTTGTCTTCAATGAAAGCGACAACGCTCACCTTATCTCCTTCAACCAATTACAGAGCTGCTGCGCATTCCTGGTAAACCTGTTCATCCTAATTCCACTTGAATTTCTCAAAACCGATTTAATATGCCTTCTAAAAATAAAAACTAGGAGGAACCTTTCAATCCATTGGTCCACCCTCCCCTAGATTTAGATCATGTTACTCTAGCTGATAGGGATTATAAAATTAATGAAACACAGTGTGAATTTGAGTTGTTTGAGATGTATTGTTGGTTACATAATAAATACATTGAAAAATCTGATGATATTGGACTCTGGGAGTCTAATTTTCCTCATTATATCTTCCCTCACACATACAATGCCCCTGAATTTATACAAAACTGTCAAGCCTGCTACATCCCTAGTCAAAGAGCTATCATTGCCCCTACTAGTGAAATCCTTTTCACCATCATTGCCCCATCAATTGACCAGATGATGCAAGCTCTCTCTATGGAAATAACACCCCTTTCTGCCTAGAAGCCCTCAATGAATTATACCAAAAGCTCAATTTTTCCAAAAGAGCTAAAATATTTATATTTTCCTACCTGAAAATACTCAATTGCCAAAGAAAAACCCTCCATACCCTTCCTCCATCTTCCCTGATCAAGAAAAATAGATTATAACAGTAATTGCATACCTTCTTGGCTATTATTTTGATCAGTGGGTAGATGAACCCATTTTAGACTTCCTCTCTATTTTTTCCATATATTGTAAACCATCAATCATTTTCAATTTCGGCCAATTCTTGGTAGAAAACATCCATGATCAATTTATCGAGTTTCAGACTGAATAAGTGTTCAAATACTCTTCTATTTTAGTATATATGTTTGTGTATTATCAGGTAGATAGATTCAAATTTTCCATGCAGAAGCTTGATGAAGATGGTATTCAACAATCAATCATCTTCTAAACATATTTGGTGATGAAATAACAGAAGGAGTTTTCATACAAACAGTTCATTGAACTGTTTGTGCATCTACCCAGGAGTATTCTAAGCAGTACAACTAAACCTAGGATAGGTGAAGACATAAAAATGATATTACATTTGTCAGATCATGCCAAGACAGGAGACTGTTACTTGTACTAGAATTATACATAGATAAGAGTCTATGGGTGTGAGCTTGCTCCCTATAAACTCCCAAAATTCCTCCCCATGAGGATTTTTTCTCTTGAGTATATCAGACAAATGCTACATGTAGATGAAATTTACTTTGTATCAGCCAAGAAGAAGTCCCAATTTAGGATCAAAACAGAGATTGGGTCCTTTATTCGTAATAGCAGGCCAGCAAGGGAGGAAGCAGATAGGATATTGAAAGAAATGCATTTTAGGCCGAGCTTCACTTGGTCTTATGACCCTCTAGGAAGCATTTCAAAGCTAAGAGTAGAGAATAAAAAAACTCCCTACATACACACCCAGAGGCCTGAGATAGAAAAATACATGAACCAATTAGAATGGGTTGAAAACACATTGCAGGAAGGTAAGGAGCAACTAGTATCAACATTGACATCACAAACTATTGTCCCATAGGAAAAAGAAGGGAAAAGGAAAAGAGAAGAAGAGTCACCTTCAATGACTAATACTGTAGGTAAATAATTCAAAATAATGTACATAAAAAGAACAAAATTTAATCCTAAAGCTGACACAAATAAAAACTCAGTGCAAGAAGTTGCTATGGTCACTAAAGAAACAACTTATTCTTCTCAATTAGGTGGCCAATCCACTGTTTCTCCCACTACTTCTTCAATATCTCATGACTAGCAGCAAGCTATCCAGACAACTAAGGTTGTCTAAGGTGAGAAGGAGAAGACAATTTTTGACAGGTTTAGAGAGATAAAAGTTAAAAAATGAAATCCTAAAGAACAACACCTATGCCCAATTTTGGAAGCATACTTCCAGTTCTCAAAGCAAGTTGCTATCATTATTTGACTTAGAGAAGGGTAAGATGCAAATGGCCTTCCTTGAGGCCCAAATTTTACATCCAAAGTCATCATCTGACTACAAGAAGACAACTTTTGAATTCGACATAAAGGATATTAATCCCATTGATAAAATGGAGATGCATAAGTAGACATGTGAAATGATCTCTTCAACTTTGACTAATACGACCATGAATCTTTCCAAATTGCAGGTTCTTTCTCCAATATCCAGTCACAACTGAAAATGGAGAAGATCTATTCTCTTGATAAGGATACAAGGATTAAATCCTTAGAAGATTTAGTGGTCAATATAGGATATCATCCCTCAAATATGAAGGCTGCAGAGGAGATAATAAAAAAGAAGAATGCTAACATAACATCATTGAGAAAACAAATAAAGTTGTCAGCTACTGAAGGTACTATTACCAAGGATATTGAGGAGACAGAGACCCAAAAGACTGATATGATGAAGCTCATCATGGAGAAAAATGCACAGATAAGGTAGATGGTGACCGAAATGGAAAAAATGATCAAATAAAAGGAACATACTGCTAATTTGTCCATGGTTTCATTGGACACTGTACCTCTTACAACCATTCCTATAGCTACATCCTCTACAAGAAGTTTCAGGATTAGGTTAATGTATTGCAAGACCAAAGGACAAGGAGTGAAGATTCTAATTCAACAGAAGCACAAAGAGCTCAGAAGTTGATAAAAAGATTGCAGAATTCAGAAAGAGAATCAACAATAGGAAATACCTTGGCCCAAGCCAAGGAAATCATCTGGGCAGATATCATGAACTCCATTGCTAAAATTTGGCCCCAAATCCAGATTATCTTTGAGCAAAAGGAGTTGATAAAAAGAGCAACTGATGCTATAACAAACATCAAACAGGAGTTGGGAGAAATGCCTCCAACAACAACTGGCATCATCAAGTTCCTGAACTCCAAAAACAGATATGAATTGGATGATTTGGGAGTAGATGATAGGACAAGAACCATTCTGGAAGTGAAGAGGATTCTTACTAAGAAGAATCTAGTTGTTCAGCTAGAAGAAAAGTGCCATAGTCTAGAGATAGCAGTTAACAGATTCTTTACCAGAATAGTGCCTTTAACACAGAAGGGTATGCCTTCTTTGTTTGTGATTAATGATAAGTTAATAGATTATGAATATTATGTAAATAAGTTGAAGGAAATTGCCAAGGAAAACACCAAATTTTCCAGCATCAAGGGCAATATGAAAAGCAGAGTGTTTTTAGAAGCAATGAGTAATGATTTCTTCATCCAGCATGAGGTAAATAATATCTTTGTTGTAAAGCCCACTTTTTCCAGATACAATGAAGTTGATGAGATATACTGAAAGGTGATTAAATTGACCATACCAGATGAATATTGATGGGATAAATTCTGCAAGTTAAAGGATTAATTCGTAATTTGGAAACAATTAGCATCAACCAGTGCATTAGCCAACGCATAAACCAGCGCAGCCCATTCATCAACTGTTTCCTCCAAAATAGTTCCAACATTCCAGATCATTGTCCACCTAGCCTATTATTTTGTAACAATTAGATTTTATTGTTCAATATTATGCTAATAATACATTGTCGGTTGAGACAACATTTCTGTAAATTCTTTTTGTAAATTGGTATAAATACTTCACTGTTCAAAGTATTAAGTGTTGATTATTGAGTATAATTTCTGATGAGCATTGTAATTTCCAATTTGATGGGAGCATCAATAATACAAGGACATTTCACAAGATTCATGTGGTGTATTCACTAGTGATGTTTTTTCTTCTGTAATTGCGTTATTCAATGTTTTTCCTTTCTCTGTGATTATGAAAATCTTAATTGTATAACATAAATTGTGTTGAATAGGATATGTTAATTAGAACACCTTATTCTAGTTGTTTTCAATTTACATGTTTTCTATTGAGGTTCGATTGAACAATACTTCATTGATTTTCAATCTCTACTGAATTCCACACTTCTCCTATTTTCATAATCCACTTAAAATCCTAAAAGATCCAGTTAATGCAACCTAGCTTGCCCTGTGAGACTCCTTCAAACATTGATGCAGATCTAGTTAAATATTTAGACTCCATAGCTCAATGGAAATATAGCCATTTAATCAACCAAACAATCCAAAAAAAAAACAATCAAGTATAGTAATAACTAGCCTAAAATTCACTAAAAACAAAGTTAAAATTTATAGATAGTTCCCTCTATGAAGCTGGCAGGGCTAGATCCCAACTTCCGAAGTGGTTTTGATGTTTTCCTTTGTGTTTATTCTCACAATCTCGTAAATTATAGAATGATAACATAGTGGCGAACATACTAGGGACAATTGAAAATATTGTAATTTTCTTTGAATTCGTAACCCTTGTTAAAAAATTGTATGATAGGAATATTTCAAGAGATTGTTTCCTTTTCATTTTTGTAAATAATGTGTGTGTGTGTGCCTTATATTAAAATTCTGGCTCCCAAAAGATATTACACTAGATCTCATCCTGATCCAAAGCCTGCAGTTATTGTTGATGATCCTGAAAAATTGCTGAGAAGAAAAAACATAGAAGAGATCCAAGGAAGTAGCAGTCCTCCCAATAGGGAAAATTCTCTCCCAAAAGATTTTTTTACCCTACAATACATTGAATTTGACTTACCTTTTGAACATAGTTTGTAAAGAACTAAGTCAACCAACTGGGTAGATCAAATAGTGGTAGACCAAGCTACATTAAGACATCATTCTTTTGAAGTACAATCTCCCCAACTTGATATTGAACTACAAATTATTCAATATTTTGATAAATTGCAAGGCTTAGTTTCAGGGCTTGACCTTTCTGTTCATGAGGCAGATGTCCAACAATTTGTTGAACACTCTGCCCTAACTTCTTTTGCAGGTTCATCTACCTCATCACAATCTGTGCATCCTAGATCATTTAGTCCTACCCCTTCTGTAGTTTCCACTACTACTCTGGTATTTTCTCATCAAGAAACTCAAACCCCATCCTCTCCCCAATTCTCAACCACAATCCAACTTTCATCCTCACCAAAGCCTCAAAATTAAGTTCAACCTCCACCTCTGATTCAACCACCACCTTTCATCCAACAATCACCTTTGATCCATCCACATATTGTTCATCCTCAAATCACTATAATGCTAGCTAGATATGCTCCTCTTGTCCTTCAAGCTCCTTTGGAAAATATGCCACAGGACTATCAGACGTGGATTCCACAATTTGATGGAACTGGACCTATCACTGCCCAACAACATGTAGATAGGATGAATGATAGTTTTGACCTTTAGGAAGTAGATGAGGAAAATGTAAAAATGAGGTTGTTTGCACAAAGTCTCATTTTAGAGGTCAGAAAAAGGTTTAAAGCTTTGCCCGCTGCTAGCATTAATGATCTCGCTGCATTCCATCAGAAATTCATTAATAGATAGAAAATTAAAAATAACCCTCTTCAAATTTTATCTGAATATGAAAGCATTAGGAGGGCACTAGGGGAAGGTTTCCACGATTATTGCATAAGATTTAACAGTGTATACAATGCAATTCACACCAACATCAAACCATCACAAGGTCTATCCTTAATTAAATTCACATGGATTTGAGGCAAACATGTCTTCTAGCTTAGAGAGAGGAGTTACTCAACATTTGAAAAAAATGAAAAGTAATGCAGTGAGTGTAGAAGCCAATCTGTTAGCAAAGAGGGCTAGGATAAGAATTGTAAGAAGAGTGACCATGAAAGAAGAACCCTCTACTTCTTCTGCTGATGAAAAAATAGATTCATTAGTCAGAAGAGTAGAAAGAATGATGGAAAGGATTAATCTAAATGAAAGGGCTACTCCTAGAGAAAATCACCCCGCACCTCAAAATCGTAATCAAAATATTACAAGAAATCCTCCCCAAATCAAACAGAGGGAACAAAGGGGCCCTGATCAACAAATTAGACCTCCATTTCAGGAGAATTATGCCGATGATGATGGGGAAATAGTAGAAGAGGTAGAAGATAACCAAATAAATTTGATGGGTATTAATTATGATGAAACAATTTTCCTCACTCAAGAAGAACAAGAGATTTTTCAGCTTTCCCAAACTGAGCTTGATTCAGAAGAATCAGATGATTACAAACAGAGATTTGAAAATTATATTATGGAATTCCATAGAAAATATAATCTTAGGAGTAATAAAACTTCAGATGCCCCAAATAAAAATAATTCTGAAAATACTGTTAAGAAAACTTCTGATACTGTTGTGAAGAAAATCCTAGAGAATTTTGCCAAGAAAACTGCCGATAGTTCTGGCAAAAAGACAGTAGAGATTCCTGCCAAAAAGATAGTTGAGAACATTTCCAAAACTATCAAAATGATATCCCAAACACCAGTTAGCAAAAGGAACCTATATCAAAATAAATTGTTGAGAAATCTAATTTTCTAAACTTGAATAAGTTTCAAACATCATTCAATATTTCAAATGAATTACAAAAACTAAAAATTCCTATTCCTGTGACAGAATTAACAAACAAAAATCTATACGGATCTCAGGTTATGAAGACTCTAAACATAGGGGACAACACTAACACTGTCAATTTGAATGATGATCAACCTAAACTCGTATTTGGGCCATAAGTTGATGGAAAACCACAGGAAGGAGGAGTCTCCATTCTACGTTAGCTTGAATATTCACGATACGATTATTCATAATGTTGTGTTAGATTTAGGTGCTTTACACAATTTGATGCCCAAAGCTGTTATGGAAAAACTTGGTCTTGACGTTACTAGGCCTTATAAAGACTTATATTCATTTGATTCCAGCAAAGCAAGATGTCTAGGTCTCATCAAAGATCTATGTGTTACTTTAGCTCAAATACTAGCTATGAGTATAGTAATGGATATAGTGGTTGTAGATATACCCCATAAGTATGGCATGATGTTGTCACAATCATGGGGAGAAAAATTACAAGGGACCCTACAAATGGACATGAATTATGCTACCATACCAGTGTTTGGTCAGCAGAGAAGACTATATCGGGAAAATTTGATGAAATTCATGGTGGAATAGTCAAGATAAACCACTTAACTATCTTCTTTAATCTTTCCACTCATATTTAGACTCTTTCATTCTTTTTTAATGGTGGAGATATCAATACTTAGGATACCAATGCATAAAACGATATTTTTTAAAACAAGATGAAAACTAAACACAAATAGTGGAACAAAAAACTAAGCTCAAACCGCTTTGGAACGTGAGTTTTGATGGATATTATAGCAAAGAGGGTTCTGGATTAGAGTATGTGTTTCATAAATAGGAAACAATCATGCTAAAGGTGATTCATATAAGCGCAATTTCCAATGTACCACTAATATAAACACAAGAGGGGAATTGTGAGGTCTAAAATGGGCCTCCTAAGATAAATTTACAAACTGTAATAAAATTTATAAGAACCAATAGGCTTCATGATGATGATGTCAATAATGGGGGGATGATTCACCATTTTTGGAGTAAAAAAGTAAAAAATATTAAAAAAATAATAAAATAATAAAACTACTTTTTTCAACTTATATCCCTAAGGTCTTACTCAAATTTCGAGCAGGGAGTATTTCTGGATGCAAAATTTAATTCCTCATCCAAGGAGTACCCATGTTGCATACTCTCAGTAGACCCTAGTACATGAAAAATGAGAAATACATGAAAAAAACATGATTTCAATCACTTTTTTTCATGTATTTCTCATTTTTCGTGTAACAAAGGTCCACCAAAAGTATGAAAAAATGGGTACTCGGATGAGAAATCAAATTTTGGATCGAACGAGTGTTTCTCTCTAAACTTGAGTAAACACATAGGGATATAAGTTGAAAGTATGAGTTGAAAATTTATTTTTTTTCATTTTCCTCTAAAATTTCATGATGTAATTACATCATCTTTTATTATTTCCACTATTATTTTTTTAATTCCTTAGGAGGTCCATTTTAGACGTAAAAAATTCCTTATGAGTATGAAGAAATTCTATTAGGATTACAATTGTTGAAGAAAATGGGTTCCAAATGAATTTCCATTCAGTGGGGATTATGAGTTAATCATAAAAAAAATTAAAGGATAATACTCGCAAAACATCCTAGATTCGTAGCATACATAAATGTTGTGGTTCATTTTCTAGAAATTTTTGTGGAATATGATCTTGTTGCTATACCTAGAAATCTGAATATCCTTGCAAATGGTCTATATTTTTTTAGCCAACACCTGTAAAATGCCTCACCCCAATATACAATATATAGGTGAAGTAAAACATCGACCAATTGTATTAGATAATATGAGGTATTGGAAAGTGTTTACAAATTACAAACAAATTGAAAAACATTCTCATAGCTTTAAGGATGAATACGAATAGAATATTATATATTTAGAGTGGTAATTACAAGATAAAATAGTTGTAATGCTTCTAACGTAGAAAAATACTTAGATAATTCAAATGTAAATATTGATGTAGATAAAGTTGTAAATAAATTAGAATCTCTTGAAATAGATCCAGAGAAATAAGAGTTTGAAATACTTCGCTAAAGGATAATGTTTTACCTAGAGGTTTAGCTCATTAGAAAAACTAGTTGATTACAATGATGTAGCCAAGAAGCCTAATATTAATCCCACAAGGGGCAGATCTAGAAGAATGTAATATAGGCAAAGGAAAAAGATCCTAAAATGATAAAACTGTCTAAATCACTATCAATTGCTCGAAAAAAAAATTACATTGTTTATTCAAAAATTCATTGATGCCTTTGCTTGGAGCTACGATGACCTCAAAGCTTATGATACTAGTATTATACAACATAAAATCCCAATTAAGGAAGATCGAAACCATTTAAGAAAAAACTTCAAGAATAAATCGAGTTTTGATGCCTCTCATTGAGAAAGAAATTAAAAAATATGTATGATGCTAAAATCATAGTTCCTCTTAGTCACTCTAAATGGGTGTCTAACATAGTGCCAACTAGGAATAAAACATGAGAAATCAGATTTTGTAGAGATTTTAGAAATATTAATAACGTCTCCTAAAATACAATTACCATTTTCCAAAAAATGGGTAATATATTACAAAAGGTAGTTGGATCTAGTAGGATTTCTTTATTAGATGGTTTTTGAAGCTACAACCATGTTTTTAGTTCATCTTGATGATCTGATAAAACAAATTTCACTACTCCATGGGGTACCTTCATGTATGTGAATATGCCCTTTGGATTGATGAATGTTGGAGCCACATTTCAAAGAGAAATGGATATTTCCTTTTCTCATGAAATTGGTAGGTTTATTTTGATCTATCTAGATTACATTAACTTCTATTAAAAAAATGACGAGGAACATTTTTTACATCGTAGAAGAGTTCCCTGAAAAAATGTAGAAGTTTTCGAATTTCATTAAATACCAAGAAAAACACTTTTTTGGCCTCAAGAAGGAGAACTTCTAGGTCATATAAATTCTAAATATGGTATTAGGATTAATACCAAGTATAATTGAAGCCATATTGAAAAATCAGCCATCCTAGAAATGTTAAGGAGCTTCAATCATTTATTGGCAAGATAAATTGCCTAAGAAGATCCATTCCCAACCTTGCAAAAAATTCTAAGAAATATAAAAAATATTTTGAAAAGAGATTCAGAAATATGATGGAACATTGAAGCTAGACAATAATTTGATCAAATTAAACAAGAATTGACAAAAGAAGTAGTCCCCGACAAGTCCAAATTTCACTAAATATTTTATATTTTTTTTATTTTGCATCCGAACATATCATATGCAGCTATTTTATTACAAAAAAAAATAATAAAGGATTTGAATAACGCATTGCATTATTTATTAAGGCTTTAAGGAATGAAACATTGAAATATAACATAATGGAAATAATAGCCTTTGCATTGTTAAAATAAATGAAAGATTTCGTAGTGTATATCCTACATTCCCATATAATTTCTTATGTACCAAAATTCAGTGGTAAAGGATATTTTAACCCATAATGGACTAGATGGTAAAAGAGGTAAATGGATTTCTATCATTCTTGAGTTTGACTTATAAATAAAACCCACTAAGCTTATCAAAGAACAAGTACTAGCCAAATTGAAGGTTGAGTCCAAATTTCATGCATTGGATATCAACTTTGTTGTTGCATTAGATGATCAAGAGGAGCAGATGACTCCACAAATTGATGAGGCTTTTTCTAACCTCACCATGGTATGCGGACCTAATATTTCTTTTTATTCAATTTAAAACCCGATCCTCGGTTTAACAAAGACAAAGGCTATATTTTGAATGTTAAAAGAAGTAATATTTTGCATCATAGAAGATATTTTATATTGGAAATATTATGGTGGTATTTTACTAAAGTGTCTATTGAAGAATGATGCGTAAAGAACCATGCAAAGAATTCCATGAAGGTAATTGTGGTGGAAATATATACTGGAAAACCATCGCTAATAAAATCCTTATAGCTAGTTTCTACTAGCCTACCCTTTTCCACGATGTCCATAAGAAAGTAACCTTCGCCACAAATGAAAAATATTTGAGGGAAAAATAAAATTATTTCCTCTCGCCTATAAAACCCATATCCGTTGAAATTCCTTTCCAACAATAGGGATTGGATTTCATTGGTGAAATCCATCCACCTTCCTTTTCATAAGATAAGTGGATTCTCAAAAAAATTGATTACTTTACTAAATGGATTGAAGCCATACCTTCCGGATTAGCCACCGATGTTGTTATCATTAAATTTCTAGAAACCAATATCCTCTCTAGGTTTCATTGTCCAAAGATGCTCATTACCGATAACACTACAACTTTTAAATCGAAGAAAATGATAGATTTCTAAAGTAAATAACATATTACTTTGGGACATTCAACTAATTATAACCCTCGTGGTAATGGGTTAGCTGAATCCTCAAATAATAGTTTTGTTAACATAATAAAAAAGTTGTTAGAATACAACGAAAAGTCATGGCACAACAAGTTAATTAATGCACTTTGGGCTGATAGAATTACTACAAAGAAGTCAATTGGCATGTCACCATGCCAATTGGTTTATGGGATGGATGTTTTTTTTCCATCCTCTTTGGGAGTTCCCGTTATGAAGATAATTTAGGAATTGTACGTTGAGCCAAATGACACTCGGGTTTATGCGATGGATGTTTTTTTTTCCATCCTCTTTGGGAGTTCCCGTTATGAAGATAATTTAGGAATTGTAGGTTGAGCCAAATGACACTCAAAAGAGGATTAATCAAACTATCCAATTGCACCAATATAGGAAATAAGTCTACAATAAAAAAATAAGTTATCAAGGAAATTTTCAAAAAAAAATTTGACGTAAGAACTAAAGAAAATGATTTCAATTTGGATAACAGTAGTTTTGAAGTGGGATTCTAGAAGACAGGGACAAATTAAAACATGGAAAATTTGACAATATTTGGAAAGGACCTTACATCATATATGCTTTCAGAGGACACAATGAATTCTTTCTTAAAGAATTAGATGGAATAGAAATGTCTAGTGCATCTCGTGAATGGTAGAATGTCAAGAATTACTTCTCTTAGCAATAGAGATTTTTCTTACATGAAATCATTGTCAATACCATTGTCTTTATTATTTTTTATTCGGTAACCTATTGATAGAAGATGAAGCACATAGAGAAGGCCCTAAGCTTTGGATTGATAGGATACCATATTTTCTCCAACAACAAAATAAATTAGGTGCAGAAATTACTGAAATGGAACACTCAAGGCTACTAATAAAATGTTCTTGGAACCTCACATGGAGAAGTGACAATCCTATCTCGGAGCCACTATTAGGGTCCTATAATTTATAGGATCTCGAGGTGATAGAGTATTTTATCTCATTAATCTTATATTGTAAGTAATTTTCAATATGAAAATGATTCCCAAAAAAATATATAAAAGAAAAAGAAAAGATGGTATATCTAAAAAAATTAATAAAGAGAAAAGTAAGAAAAGAAAGGAAAAATGAAAAAAGAATAAAAATTAAATCGAAAGCCACAAAAGAAAATAACACCGAAAGTGCTACAAATTCAAATTCTCGCTACCGATAGATAGTTTTCTTTATGTCAAATGAAATAAGATTGTAGGAAACTTGTTTAAAATGCCACAACGACTTATTATTTGTTTACACCATAAATCTTAAGCATGGTTGAACAATTTTGAATTTTTTGTAAATTAGGTTAAAGAAAAAAAATACCAAACATTCTAATCTTGGTAAATCAATAGCTAGGTAGAAAATGACATTGGTTCAAATGTTTAATTTGAATCAATAGGATAAATAAGTATTAGGATAAAATATATTTTCATAAAAAAAAGGAGCATGGGTTTGCTAGTCTAAATTCACCCCTAGAAGAAATTAAAGATATTAGTTTAGAAAAAAGAATGTGAATTTGAAAGGGTAGGTAGAAGTGTTTTGGCTTTGAAAAAAGGATAAAAAATTCTATATGCTAAGTTTTAATTTCATTATTCCTTAGGTTCATAAAGGGATATATGACACAAAGTGCCTTATCCTATGTTTTTGAGGTTCATTTTGTGTTGAGCACATAATTTAATGCATCTCGATTAATTCAAGTTCCTATACTAAGTTTTCGACCCAAATTCAATAACTCACTACCCGACAAAAATTCCTATAACATGTTGTTAAACAAACCATAGATGTCCACCTCATGATTTTCCTACTCTCTCGAATCAATGGTCATTGTTAACGTTCGCCCCCCTCTCCATCCTAGATTTAACTTCGTAGCGGGGGGGGGGTGGCGGTGGGGGTGAAAAAAAAAGTTGTTTCTATGCCCGGAGCCACTACCACGTGGCCACCGCACCACGCTTCACACCCCCTAGCCTAAACCAAGAATCGCCACTACACCCATCCCCCACTTTCCTCTCCTTCTAGTTATCACCGTCCCTACCCATTACCTCTCGCCATTGCCATCGTGCGATGTTGTGAACCCTTTTCCAATAAAATCACTTCCCGGGTGTTTTATCCGTTAAACATTTAATTACCTTGGATTTCCATTAATTCAAATGACCCACACCATTTACAATGGAAACAATATTCGCCGTATAAACCCCTACAAATTCATCCTTTTTAGCCTTTATTGTTATATTCTCTCTATCAATAATTTTTCTTACAGGTTTTACAAATGCGTAATTATTTATGAGTCGAATCTGCTCACAACCAGGTGACAGCCTCCTTTTTCTTCTTCAACAAATTCACAACTCGCTACATGCTCCTAGTAACCTTGCTCATTCCGATCCCAAGTAAATTTTTTCGTAATTAATTATACCTCCTAAAAATAAAAAACAAGGAGGATCATTTAAATCCTTTGGTCCACCCTCCTATATACTTATACCACATTCCTCTAGGAGATAGGGACTATAAAATAAATGAAACATAGTCATAATTTGAGTTGTCTAAACTATATTGCTAGTTGGAGGATAAATAATTTGATAAA
The DNA here is from genome assembly GCA_034641835.2 of Pinus albicaulis. Lineage (NCBI taxonomy): Eukaryota > Viridiplantae > Streptophyta > Pinopsida > Pinales > Pinaceae > Pinus > Pinus albicaulis. The sequence goes on from CM076584.1 coordinate 1,474,330,630, forward strand.
TCGTAATAGATTGGACTCTAGGAGTCCAATACCCCACACTATATGTTTTGTCACACCTTCTATGCCCCCGAATTCATCGTAAAAATTCCAAGCCTAATACATTCCCAGCTCAAAGAGCTATTATTGTCCCCATCTGGGAAATCCTTTTCACCATCACTTCCCACCAATTGACCGTGATGATGCAATCTCCCTCCGTGGGAAATACAACTCCTTTTTTCCTTAGAAGCACTTAATCAACTATACCAAAAAGCTTCATTTTGATAAAAGAGCCAAAATATTTGACATATTTCTACTTGAAAATGCTCCATTGCCAAAGAAAATTCCTCCATGCCTTTCCTCCATCTTTGTTGATCAATATAAACGAGATAATAACAAATCATTTCATACATCCTTGGCTATTATTCTGATTAGTGGGTAGATGAACCCATTTTATGCTTCCTTTCTCTTTTTCCATAGATAGCAAACCATCAATTATTTTCAATTTCAGCCAATTTTTCGCCGACAACATTCATGAGTAGTTTCTCGTGTTTCGCATCGAATAAGTGTTTAAATAATCTTCCATTTTGGTATAAATGTTTGTGTATTATTCAGCAGATAGGATCAAATTTTCCATCTAGAAGCTTGATAAAGAAGGCAAATCAACAATCAATAATCTTCTAGACATATTTTTGTGATGAAATAAGATAAGTAATTCTCTTACAAAGAGTTCATTGAACAAATTTTCATCTAGCTATGAGTGTCCTAAGCAATGTACCAAAACCTAGGATAAGGAAAATAAGAGGATACTTCATTTGATAGATCAAAATAAGAGAGGAGACCGGTACTTGTACCATAATTACACCGAGATTAGATTCTATGGATGAAAGCTTGCACCTTATAAGCTCTCAAAATTCATCCCTAATCGGTATTTTTTTCTCTTGAGTATACTGATTCTAAATACCGATGAGATTCACTTTGTATCATCTAGGAAGAAGTTTGAATTCAAAGTATCAAGAAACAAATTGGGTCTTTTAATTTCCATACCAGGTCTAAGATATAAATATACATGAATCATTCAAGATGGGTAGAAAATACATTGCAGAAGTAGAGGACGAGATGGTATATACATCAACATCACGTACTCATGTCCCATAGGAAAAAGCAATGAAAAGGAAAAGAGAATAAGAGTCATCTACAAGGGATCTGATAGTAAAGGTAAACATGCTTAAGATAATGTACAAGAAGAGAACAAACTTAAATCAAGGTTGACACAGATAAAAAATTCAAAGCAAGAAGTTGGTATGGTGATTAAAGAAACACCTTCCTCCTCTCAAGTAGGTGGTGAATCTACCGATTCTCCAAAAAAATTATTCAAAAGATCTCATGAACAATAAGAAGCTATTCAAGCAACTAAGGTTTTCCAAGGTGAGAGGGAGAAGATAATATTTAGCGTGTTCAGTGGAGGTAAAGCTTAACAATGAAATTCTTAAGAACAACACCTATGCCCAACTCTAGAAGCAAACTTCTAGCTCTCAAAGTAGGTTGCTATCGTGGTTTGATTTGAAGAAGGGTAGGATGCATATGGCCATGAGGCCCAAATTCGGTAGTCATAGTAAGCATCCAATTACAAGAAGACATCATTTGAATTCGACATAAAGGATATTCATCCCATTGATAAAATGGAGATGCATAACTAGACAAAGTGAAATGATTTTTTTCAACTCGATGAGCTTATTTTTTCAACTCTAACTAATACTTCCATGAATCTTTCCAAATTGAAGGTTTCCTTGTCAAATATCCAAATACAATTGAAAATGGAGAAGATTTCTTCTCTTGCTAGGGATACAAGGATTAAATACTTAGACGATTTAGTGGTCAATATTGAGAAAAATGTTGAAACTATTAGCCACCGAAGATACTCTTACTAATGATATTAAGGAGACATAGAACCGTAAGACCGACAGATGAACCTCATAATGGAGAAAAATGCATAAATAAGTCCGATGGAGACCGAGATGGAGAATATGATCAAATAAAAGGAGAAGAATGCAAATATGTCTATGATTCCATTAGATGTTGTACCTCTTACACCCATTCCGACAGCCCTAAAACTTATACTACATAGACTACACAGTACGTAAGATGGTGTGGAATAGTTTAGAAAGGCAAACTGAAAATTTTTTCCATTCGGACATAATAAATTATGAAATTGTACAACTAGGTTAAATTTTTTGCGCCGAGAGGCGCATCTACATGCCCTCAATATGACCCCGATGTCGTGTATGTCACGTCCTCATACAAAATTTCGGCTTAAGTTTTAAATTAAAAAAAATAAAAAAAATAAAAAATCGCATTGTACTAGAACATATATCAATTTCTAATACAATTATGTATTATTTATATAATTTGAATGGATATTAAATTATATACGTGAATTTGAATGGATCATAAATTTACCTTTAACAAAAAAAATTACCACATTGAATTTCCAAATTAAGTAAAATTTTAAACATATTTACTCTTTACTAAAGTCAATACCATTTCCTAAATCAAAGGAAAAGAGTTAATTCAACACAAACAATCAAAATCCAAAATCTTTTAATATTTCTTTTAATTAAATATTTGTAAAATGAATTTATAATTACTCCGCAGCTATGGTAAATAAATAAAAAAATATATAACCTAGATGTATGGTAAATAAATAAAAATTCTTTTTATATTTATTCCATAAACTTTTTTTATATTTAAAAAAAACTTTAAAAAATAGGTTTTATTTAGATGAAGCCTATGGGATGAATACCATGGGACAAATTAATATTGATACCATGGGCCAAATACCATGGGTAAATAAATAAATATAAAAAGAGGTATAAAAAAAGTATGATAAATAAATAAATAAATATAAAAGAGGCATAAAGAGGTAAGGTAAATAAATAACAATATATCAAATATGATTATAAATAAAAAATGTAATTATATAACAAGCCTATGGGCCAAATACCATAGTAAAGAAAAGGGGTATGGTAAATAAATAAAAATATAAATAAACTAGAGGTATGTTAAGTAAATAAAACCTCTTTTCATATTTACTCCATAATGTGCTTTATATTTACAAATATTTATGTCATTAGTTTACATAACTAAGAAGAAAGAGAGAGAGAGAGTTATAAGGGAGAGATGGAGAGAGAGTGTGTATGTTTAGGGGTGAGATAAAGAGACAAAGTAAGATGTATGGAAAGAAGGGGGAGAGAAGAAGTGAGAAGGAGAGAGGGAGGGATATATTAATGTAGTTGGAGAGAGAGAGGGGTGGAAAGAGAGAGAGAAAGAAAGGGATGGGGGGAAGAGAGAGGATTAGAGAGAGATAGAGAGAGAGAGAGAGATATGGAGGAAAAGAGAGAGAGAGAGGTGGGAGAGAAGGATGAGAGAGAGGAGAGTGATGGGGGGAAGAGAGAGTATTGAGAGAGAGAGAGAGAGAGAGAGAGAGAGAGATCGGGGAAGAGAAAGGGATTTAGGGAGAGAGAGAGAGAGGAAGGATGAGAGAGAGGAGGAGAGAGGGATCGATAAGAGAGATGGAGATGGAGCTGGAGGGGGAGAGATGTAGGAAATAAGAGATATAGAGAGTGAGAAGTGGAGAGAGAGAAGGAGTGACAAGGGAGAGACAGAGAGAGAGAGAGCGTGTTTGTTTGGGGTTGAGATAAAGAGACAAATAAGGAGATATGGAGATAAGGGGGGGGGGAGAAGGAGATATAGGGAGAGAGGGAGGGATATAGTAACATAGTTGGTGGGTGAAGAGAGAGGGAGAGAGGGAGAGAGAGAGATGGGAGAGAAAGGGAAAGAGAGGAAGGAAGAGAGAGGATGTGAGAGAGTGGAGAGAGGGAGGGAAAGAGAGATGGACTTGGAGGTGGAGGAGGAGAGAGGTAAGAAGAAAGAAATAGAGAGAGAAAGGTGGAGAGAGAGAGAGAGAGAGAGAGAGAGAAAGTGATAAGGAAGATGGAGAGAGAGGGAGAGAGGGGGGAAGATAGAGATATAGATTGAAGGTGAAAATATGAAGAAGAGAGAGATGGGGAGAGGAGGGGATTGACAAAGAGATTGATATATGTGTGTGTTTAGGAGGGTGAGATAGAGAGACAAAAAAGAAGAGATGGAGGGGGGATATAGATATGGATGGAGGGTGGAGAGAGGGAAGAATATTTCTCACACTAGATGGATTGATATAAGTGGAGATGGTGATTTATAATCCTATTTGATTGTTTTCACTATATGCATCGATTTTAGTGTAGACATTTATTTCTAATGATATTTGATTACTTGCATTGATTTCAGTGTATGTGGTGATTTCTAATACAATTTGATTGCTTGCACCGAATTTTTTTTGATTTCAATTTAGATGTCGATTTATAATTATATTTGATTACTTGCACTAGATGAATTGGTTTCAATGTAGATGATTTCTAATCCTATTTGATTGTTTCAACTAAATGCCTTGATTTCAGTAGCAGATGGCGTATTTCTAATCCTATTTTATTTATTTGAGTAAATGCATTGATTTCAGCAGTAGATGTTGGTTTCTAGAGAGAGAGAGAGAGAGAGAGAGAGAGTGATAAGGAAGATGGAGATCCGAGAGGGAGAGAGGACAAAAGGAGGAAAGAGAGATATTAATGGGGGGAGAGGGAGAGAAGGGGGAAGATAGAGATATAGATGGAAGGTGAAGAGAGGGAAGAAGAGAGAGATGGGGAGAGGGGGGTGATTGAAAAAGAGATTGATATGTATGGTGTACGAGAGCGCGTGTGTTTAGGGGGGGGTGAGATAGAGAGACAAAAAAGAATAGATGGAGGGGGGATATAGATATGGATGGAGGGTGGAGAGAGGGAGGAATATATCTCGCACTAGATGGATTGATATAAGTGGAGATGGTGATTTCTAATCCTATTTGATTATTTGCACTAGATGCATCGATTTTAGTGTAGATATTCATTTCTAATGATATTTGATTACTTGCACTAGATGCATTGATTTCAGTGTAGGTGGTGATTTCTAATACAATTTGATTGCTTGCACCGAATGTGTTGATTTCAATGTAGATGTCAATTTATAATTATATTTGATTACTTGCACTGATGAGTAGATGATTTTTAATCCTATTTGATTGTTTGCGTAAATTCATTGATTTCAGGTAGATGGCGATTTCTAATCCTATTTGATTTCTTTGAGTAAATGCATTGATTTCAGTGTAGATATTGGTTCCTAGAGAGAGAGAGAGTGAGTGATAAGGAAGATGGAGAGAGAGAGAGAGAGAGAGAGAGAGAGAGACAAAAGGAGGAAAGAGAGATATTAGTCGGGGATAGGGAGAGAAGGGGAAGAGAGGGAAGAAGAGAGAGATGGGGAGAGAGGGTGATCGACAAAGAGAATGATATGTATGGAGTGCGAGAGCATGTGTGTTTAGGGGGGGTGAGATAGATACAAAAAAAAAGAGATGGTAAATAAATAAAAATATAAAAAAACTAGAGGTATGTTAAGTAAATAAAACCTCTTTTCATATTTACTCCATAATCTGCTTTATATTTACAAATATTTATGTCATTAGTTTACATAACTAAGAAGAAAGAGAGAAAGAGAGTTATAAGGGAGAGATGGAGAGAGAGTGTGTATGTTTAGGGGTGAGATAAAGAGACAAAGTAAGATGTATGGAAAGAAGGGGGAGAGAAGAAGTGAGAAGGAGAGAGGGAGGGATATAGTAATGTAGTTGGAGAGAGAGAGGGGTGGAAAGAGAGAGAGAAAGAAAGGGTGGGGGGAAGAGAGAGGATTAGAGAGAGAGAGAGAGAGAGAGAGAGAGATGGAGGAAAAGAGAGAGAGAGAGGTGGCAGAGAAGGATGAGAGAGAGGAGAGTGATGGGGGGAAGAGAGAGTATTGGAGAGAGAGAGAGAGAGAGAGAGAGAGATCAGGGAAGAGAAAGGGATTTAGGGGAGAGAGAGAGAGGAAGGACGAGAGAGAGGAGGAGAGAGGGATCGATAAGAGAGATGGAGTTGGAGGGGGAGAGATGTAGGAAATAAGAAATATAGAGAGTGAGAAGTGGAGAGAGAGAAGGAGTGACAAGGGAGAGACAAAGAGAGAGAGTGTATGTTTGGGGCTGAGATAAAGAGAAAAATAAGTAGAGATGGAGATAATGGGGGAGAAGGAGATATAAGGAGAGAGGGATGGATATAGTAACATAGTTGGTGGGTGAAGAGAAAGAGAGAGAGGGAGAGAGCGATCAGTAGAGAAAGGGAAAGAGAGGAAGGAAGAGAGAGGATGTGAGAGAGTGGAGAGAGGGAGGGAAAGAGAGATGGACTTGGAGGGGGGAGGAGGAGAGAGGTAAGAAGAAAGAAATAGAGAGAGAAAGGTGGAGAGAGAGAGAGGGAGAGAGAGAGAGAGAAAGTGATAAGGAAGATGGAGAGAGAGGGAGAGAGGGGGAAGATAGAGATATAGATGGAAGTGAAAATATGGAAGAAGAGAGAGATGGGGAGAGTAGGGGATTGACAAAGGGATTGATATATGTGTGTGTTTAGGAGGGTGAGATAGAGAGACAGAAAATAAGAGATGGAGGGGGGATATAGATATGGATGGAGGGTGGAGAGAGGGAAGAATGTTTCTCACACTAGATGGACTGATATAAGTGGAGATGGTGATTTATAATCCTATTTGATTATTTGCACTATATGCATCGATTTTAGTGTAGATATTTATTTCTAATGATATTTGATTACTTGCATTGATTTCAGTGTATGTGGTGATTTCTAATACAATTTGATTGCTTGCAATCGAATTTTTTGATTTCAATTTAGATGTTGATTTATAATTATATTTGATTACTTGCACTAGATGAATTGGTTTCAATGTAGATGATTTCTAATCCTATTTGATTGTTTGCACTAAATGCATTGATTTCAGCAGTAGATGGCGATTTCTAATCCTATTTTATTTGTTTGAGTAAATGCATTGATTTCAGTGTAGATGTTGGTTTCTAGAGAGAGAGAGAGAGAGAGAGAGAGTGATAAGGAAGATGGAGATCCGAGAGGGAGAGAGGACAAAAGGAGGAAAGAGAGATATTAATGGGGGGAGAGGGAGAGAAGGGGAAGATAGAGATATAGATGGAAGGTGAAGAGAGGGAAGAAGAGAGAGATGGGGAGAGGGGGTGATTGAAAAAGAGATTGATATATATGGTGTACGAGAGCGCGTGTGTTTAGGGGGGTGAGATAGAGAGACAAAAAAGAATAGATGGAGGGGGGATATAGATATGTATGGAGGGTGGAGAGAGGGAGGAATATATCTCGCACTAGATGGATTGATATAAGTGGAGATGGTGATTTCTAATCCTATTTGATTATTTGCACTAGATGCATCGATTTTAGTGTAGATATTCATTTCTAATGATATTTTATTACTTGCACTAGATGCATTGATTTCAGTAGTAGGTGGTGATTTCTAATACAATTTGATTGCTTTGCACTCGAATGTGTTGATTTCAATGTAGATGTCAATTTATAATTATATTTGATTACTTGCACTCGGATGAGTAGATGATTTTTTAATCCTATTTGATTGTTTGCAGTAAATTCATTGATTTCAGTGTAGATGGCGATTTCTAATCCTATTTGATTTCTTTGAGTAAATGCATTGATTTCAGTGTAGATGTTGGTTCCTAGAGAGAGAGAGAGAGAGTGAGTGATAAGGAAGATGGAGAGAGAGAGAGAGAGAGAGAGGACAAAAGGAGGAAAGAGAGATATTAGCGGGGGAGAGGGAGAGAAGGGGAAGAGAGGGAAGAAGAGAGAGATGGGGGAGAGAGGGTGATCGACAAAGAGAATGATATGTATGGAGTGCGAGAGCATGTGTGTTTAGGGGGGTGAGATAGAGACAAAAAAAAAGAGATGGATGGGGATATAGATATGGATGGAGGGTGGAAAGAGGGAAGAATATTTCTTGCACTAGATGGATTGATTTAAGTGGAGATAGTGATTTATAATCCTATTTGATTATTTAAAAAAAATATTTCATCATTTTTTCATGATTATAGTTATTAACAATAATTATCATCTCAACGAACCGAGGTAACTAAGAAAATTTAAAATTAAAATGACCAGAGTTAATCTCGTAAATATTTAGCATATTTAAAATGATTATATTAATATTTGATATATTTACATATTACCGATAAAATTAATCATAACTTTGATAGATTTTCCTTGGCATCACACGACCGAAAACCACCCTAGATCCATCTTACATCTCAAAAAATATACAAAAAAAATTTAATAATCTGAAAAAATGTGACATTGATGCCTCCGACTCGAACTCAGCTTCTAGATCCATCTAACTCGGATCTATCATGCGCTAAGAGGGATCAAATCTCTCGAGGTGCAAACCTTTCGTGAAGTTTTGCACTCAAAAAATAGGTTTGCACCTCGAGAGATTTGATCCTCTCAGCCGCATGATAGATCCAGAGTTAGATGGATCTAGGCTGGTTACAAGACCATAAGATAAGGTGTGTGGCTTCTCACTCCACAGAATCAAAGAGAGATTAGAAATTGATTGAAAGATTGCAAAAGTTGGAAAGAGAATCAGCAATAGGGCAGACCTTAGCCGAAGCCAAGGAAATCATTTGGATAGACATCATGAACTCCATTGCTGAAATATGTCCCTGCATCCAGATTGTCTTTGAGTAGAAAGAGTTAATAAAAATAGAAACAAATGCTATAAGATATATCAAACAAGAGTTGGGAGAAATGCATACAACAACGACATACATCATCAAATTTGTGAACTCTAAGAACATATATGAACTTGATGATTTGGTAGTAGATGAAAGGACATAAAATATTCTGGGGGTGAAGAGGATTATTACCAAGATGAATCTAGTTTTCCATCTAGAATAGAAGTGTCACGATTTGGAGATAACATTCAATATATTTTTTCTAGAATTGAGCATTTAACACAGAAGTGTCTTCCTTATTTATTTGTAATTAATTATAAGTTCATTACTTATGAAGACTATGTCATAAAGCTAAAAGAGATAGCTAGGGACAAATCCAAATTTTCAAACATCAAAGGTAGCATGACATGCAGAGCATTTTTGGAAGCTATGGGTAATGATCTCTTCATCCGGCATGAAAAAATCATATTTTCGTTGTAAAGCCCACTTTTTCTAGGTAAACAGAAGTTTATGAGATTTACCCCAGGGTAATTAATTTTACCATCCCATGCAAATATAGGTCGGATAAACTTTATGAGTTACATGATTGAGAGTAATTTGGAAGGCACTTAGCACAAGCCAACATATCAGCCAATGCAAGAGAGGAATAGGTCTATTTAGCAACTATTTCCTCCAAAATAGAGGCATATCTCTAGATTATTGTACAACTTGGCTATTATTTTGTAATATATCAATTTTATTGTTTGAGATAACGCCAATAATACATTTTCGGTTGAGACAACAATTTTTTAATTTAGTATAAATACTTCACATTTTGAAGTATTAAGGGTTGATTGTTGAGTATAATTTATGGTAAGTATTTTAATTTTTTGGTTGTTGGAAGCATCAATAATACAAGGAAATTCTTCATCGAATTCATGTGGTGTACTAATTGGTGATGTTTTTCTTTTGTTAATGTGTTATTGATTGTTTTCTTTCTCTGTAATTTCTGAAAATCTTAATTACATAACAGAAATTGTGACGAATAATATATGTTATTAATAGCACCCTATTCTTTATTTTGTAATTTAAATTTTTTTCTCTAATGTAAAATTGAGGAATATTTCATTGCTCCTTAATTTCTACTGAATTCTACATTTCTTCTATTTTCATAATCGATTTAAAATCCTAAAGGATCTAGTTATTACATCCTAGATTTCCCTGTGAAACTCCTTCAAAACTTGATGAAGATCCAATTAAATATTTATACTCCATATCCCAATGGAATTATAGTAATTTAATCAACCAAACAATCACTACAATAATAACTAGCCTAAATTCACTCAAAACATATTTAAATTTTATATAGAGATCCCTCTTTGATGCTAGCAGGGCTAGATCCTAGCTTTTGAAGTGGTTTTGATGTTGTCCTTTGTGTTTATTCTCACAATTTCATAAATTACAAATGATATAATATCATATCATTTACCATTACTTAAGTTGATAAGATACCTCTTGAAATGTCACTGGTTAATGGAGTCATTACTGCTATGGAGCTAGGATAAATTGTCCAACATAAAATGGGGGCATTGCTACTAAAAAGCTATGATAGCTTGCCCAATATCATGTAGTTTTTAAAGAGTGTAGTTAAATTAGACGTTATTATTTATTATGCATAGATCACAGTACTAAAAGCACATATCCATTCAAAACATCTTGATTTCTAACAACAAATTAATTATTCCAAGAGCTTAAAGAGTAATGTTAATAGTATTTTTTTCTTGAGGGGAAGAGCTTCTTCAACCCATTCTATCCACCTATAAATCTGCAAAAGGTTGTGAGCCTTACTGCATGTTTGATTGTGTTCCCTGAGCACATGATAACATGCAAATGACTGAAAAGTAGCATTGATATTGAGAATATGTAAGTAGCACCTTGCAAGTTTATATTTGAGGCTTGAAGATATCCCTCCATCCAATTGATGATTGGTTTGTAATCACTAAAAATTTGCAATTGACTCAAACTTTATTCTACTTGTAATATCATCAGAAATTTGGTAGCTTGTACCTCAACACCATTATTTGAATATAGCACCCCTTCCCGTACCACACCCAAAAAAGAGTTTATAGGCCTGTTATAACTATAGAATTCCTTCGGCTTCACAAGGGCTTGGATTTTCTTGAGAGGCCCCATTGAAAAATCCACAAGGTATATATTAATCAATATCCATGTCAAAAATCTCTCTTACCGGTCTTGGTTATTTCACCTGTAGATAGTACTTGTATTCTTCCTAAACTTTATAGAATATCATGGCTAGAATGATAGATTTGTCTTGGAAGAAGGTTTCATTTCTTGTCAGAAATATTTCCTAAAGGAAAAATTTAGGTATAGTGATGAGTGTTCTTTACCTCCTCATTGTCTAGCAAGGATTGTAAAGCTTCCTGAATAGTTGTCTCCATTTAATGGAAAAATTACAATGAAGTAGAGGAACAAATAAAATGTGAAAATCCACAGAAATCCAGTTCCAGAAGGTATGACCTATCTTTAAATTACATGAAAGATTACTTTTAGGTCATGTAACAAAAATTTAAATGTCTTGTATGTTGAAGTATATATTTCTTTATGTTCTAGGGTATTCTCAAGAATCATCCACAAAATCACAATCACCATGGATTTAATAAAAGGGTTGACTTTGAGTTTCCCTGAAATATTTGAATTCACTTGATTTCGTTGTCCTAGTAAAACCATATTCTATTAACCCTCAACGAATATAAAATCAAGGAATGAGTCTTATCAGAAGGCCCTTCGATCCTGTAATCAAAGAAAGATTTATTGTATGAATATTTCCAAATGATAGGCCCCATGGCATCTAGAATCGTTTTGAGCCCTTTGTATCTTGCATTTCCATAAAATATACTTGATTTATTTTTCCTCTTAGGCCATGTATCAACTATCCAAAAGTAATGTATACCGAAGTCCATCTTGATATACTATGCCATTCATGAGAATTAGCCACCCCAACACCATGAATTTAAAGAAAGAACATTATTCCAATTTCGTTGCCATATTTTAATTGAATTGATTTCCTTGTCCTATAAAAACCATCCTCTATTGTGCCTCTATGTAAGTGAAAACAAAGGTTGAATATTATTAAAAAAATATTTGGGCATGCACTTAAAGAAGGATGCCATTTAGGACTATTTCCAAATTTTTAGATAGGCCCCTTGGCATATAGACTCGTTTTGAAAAAACTATCTTCATAAATTATCTTACAAAGTTGCATAAAAGATTCACTATATTTTACCTAGAGCCTTCAGGGATGACCAAATGTTCTCCATACGAACCAATATCTTGAATCTTCAAATCATATAAGTTATAATCCCATTAATAAAATCTATTTTTGGATGTTTTTATTCCTACAATGGAGGGGATTGAAACAATTTTCTACTTATATGAAAATAGGGTCCTAATTGACATAATCAGATCCCCACTATTTCTATGCTCTCCAAATTCCAATGCATCTCTTTGGATACTAGCTGGTAAGAACGCAACTCTGTTTTGAGGATTACTAAACCTAAAATACCTAAATAATTTGTTACAATTATAATGGTAGAACCAAAAAACCCTTTTTATACCATCAATATGGATAATAGTTTAAATGTTGTTTCTCTTTAATTATCCCTAACAAAAATTGATATTTACAATGACAACCTTTTTGGGTGACTTTGATATTTAAGGAATTATCTTGCAAATGTCACACGGTTGACTAAAGACCACCCATAAAACAACAAATAAGGAACCCTCATAGAGTAATGTTTTTCATTGTGAAGTCATGAACAAAAAATAGATTTCTTGCTTTCATTTCCAGAGTTAAGGTAGCATTGCAAACATTTACACCTTTAGGGTTTCATATCTGGTCAGAATTTCCCATGAAAACAATAGTGTAATTAGGGTCAGTAATAGAATACAGTGTTAATATTCAAGCATTTTTAAACTCTGTAGCAAATCCATTGGGAATTATGTTGGAGCAACAGACAATGGGCTATGAGCGGCGGTGTGATAGAGAAACAATATTGTGGGTGAAGAAAAAAATAGAGGAAAGGTTACAACATACTTATTACGAGGAAAAAAGCTATTGATAAAGACCCAGAACAACAAAAAAAGAGGCGCAAAACATGAAAGGAAGAGAGATGAAAAATGGTTTCTAGATGTATGGTAAGTATTTGACAAATACCACCAATTAGGTATAAAACAACTGAAGTAATAGTTCCCCTATTTGCAATATTTTTACAAGACCTTTGATTGACTTAGACATGGACATCAACCGATTCCTTGAAATACTATAAGATCCCCCAGATTCACCTAAAACTATAGTAATAGTGGCTGAGGGTCAACGGGTACAACTGGAAACTAGGGTCAATGAAAAAACCAGGGAGTTGGATTTCTCATTTTGGACAACCCGAGTAAAACAAATGCTACGGAAAATAGAATTTTTGGAAATTGAAAACAACAAGATCCATTTAAAAATACGCACCCTCTTTACCAGAGTTTTAGAGGAGGAAGGGGATAATATATTCCTTTAGAAGATATTACACGAAAGAAAAGAGTAGGAAAATTTCCATCCTCCAAATGATACATTGGATGCAGAAATTATCAAGCTTAAAAGCAAGCAGGAAGAAATATGATCCCAATAGGCCACCTTCAAACATGAAACTGAGGCACACATCAATTTTTTGTCACAGATGGTTCGAGAAAAGGACAAAAATACTACCCCTCTTCCACCGGTTGAGGAGGTGGTGCAAGAAAAACTTGTGGAAGAGAGCACTAGACGAGAAAGAGAATCAGATAAAATTTTAAGGATGGATATCTATTTGAAAGTTTAGAAACCTTAGTGAATATTAGTAATCTATAATAGAAAACATTTAAAATATTTGATGATATTTTTGTAAAAATATATAAAATTTTGATTATATTATATTAGTATATATAAGATCTTGGTGATTTTTAAGGTAAAATAATTTCATCCTATAAAATTTAGGAAAATTAATTTTAGAAAATAATGGAAATTAGCGAAAATTTTTTGGGAAAAATTATAGAAAATTAGCCCACCTGTGAATATTAGCCCCTAAAATTTTCCCTAAAGATAATTGAATCTCAAGGTGAAAAGTCTCCTCTTACCTCACTCATCTCTAAATCCTATGGAAGTGGGGGCTAGGTTCTTTCGGATACCCTTATCCTCCCTAATATAGCTTTGGAGAGAGCCTTGCTGGCCTACGAGTCCACTCTCTTCCCCAAGATTCATACTAAATCTGACTTACTCTGCACCCTCAGGGATGAGTGAAAGTTGTTTTCTCTTCCCTGTAGGATTTTAATAGATGTGGACCTCCGTCAAGAAGAGACTGTGGAATTTAAACAATCCATAGAACATGTTATGGAAACACAATAGGCATGGAAATGGGTTTTTATCACGAATCTATGGGCATCCATTTGGAACTCGTTCCCACCACGATGGGAACCCTGAACTGGAGGTTCCAAATGACAGGCCCACTTGGGGAGACGACGAGGTAAAATAATTTCTATCTGTGGTTGGAATGGTAATGGAACCTAATTGTTCATCACAGGGGCTCTTGTATGATTCTCTCGAGTCAACGGACATCCTCTTCATGACCAAGACTAATGCAAGCCTTGTTAGACCTCTCCCAGATATTGTAGGTTACCATTGGTTCTTATTTTTCAAGAAGGATATGGGGAGCCCAAGAGTGGTCAAAGGATCAGGTGGAGTTGCTTGTTTGGATAGTCACTCACTCCAGAATAGGGTATCTTTGGTGGCTGAATATGAGTTCTCCAGGCTTATGTGGATTATGATTAGCATCAGAGTCTCTCCTCTAAGGGAAATCTACATTGCAGTTTGGCAATTTCCCCCAACCTCTTCACTATTTTACAACCATAACTGCTCAAATGGGGACCCATTTTTAGACTTTTACATTGTCATACCCCAGTAATATACTATTGGGGAAGTCATCCTCCCAGCTGAAATAAATTCTCATACAATAGATCTCCAGATTTCTCTCCATGATCGATCATATGGTATGTTTTTTACCCATGGGATAGATCCAGATTCATTAGTGATTCACCGGATGTCAGATGATTCTTTGGCACCCATTATAGTTTATGGTAAGCATCTATTGCAGTTGTGGGTCATAGGAGTTGTTTATTTTAAATGGTCTCCCATATTTCCCATACTACCCCTTTTTCACATGTTGGACATATGGTAGGGGTGCGAGTGTAGTTGATTATGTCCTCACTAGCCAAAAATTTCTCCCTTTTATTATTCGTGTCCCAGTCCACCCCATCCCCCTTGTTGATCATGCACTTTTTTTCTTCTCTTTCTGGTTTGATCGTCCTCTTCTACCCCATCCCTCCCCTCAGGGCCAACCCCTAACCAACTTTCAATTTGAAAAAGGTGACCCTGACATATTATTCTCTACCTTATGCAAGATGCTCCCATCCGTAATTTAAAGGAAGTGAAATTAGTGATTAAGTGACTAAAAATGTTAGTCACCGCCACTTTTCCAAGTGAAATACTACAAAAAATGAGAAATATTAAGTGACCCAACTAAAAACGACTAACATAAATGACTAATTTAGTCTCAGGTTGAAATATACTGCTAAGTAATAAGTAATACAACTAAAAATGACTAATGTGAATGACTAATTCAGTCTAGGAGCAAAAATACAACTACCTAACAAGTACTACAATAATGTGAATTAGTCAATTATATTAGTCATTTTAAATCGAATTGATAGTCTTATTTTACTTTGAATCAAATTGTTACATAAGGAATAAGGTATTTAAATTCAAACTATGTTAGCGATTATCTTAGGCCTTTCCTTCTCTCTCTCTCACCTTGTCTCTATAATGACAAGCCTACTCTCTCTATGGTCTTTCACAATTTTATGGGTTCAATTTGTGCCATGGATTAATAAAAAATTTCAAGAATGAATATATATATATATAAGGAATTATTGGGGTATTCAGATAGTGACATAAGTACCTTTGGGGCTTCTCTTGGAGTTGAATTTTATGATGCATTTAGAAAAATTTAGTACTAGGTATGGGATAAAGTTTGGCGATGTTGTGCTCCTATAGTTCTGTCGTTATATTGTCAGCTTTTGCTTGCATTCATTTTTTGAAACCCCATTTTTTATCTGATATCCCATAAACAAAATTTTCTTTGGATATCCAATGATACACTAGTCATATATACGACACCAATTATTTCCATTGAATATTCGACGATAATTGAATGTTTTCTAGATATCCAAACAATATTCACATTTTTTCAAATATAATACATTTGATTGGATAAATTTTCAAATGACCTTAAATTAACAAACTCAATACATGTAACACTTTATAAATAAACACTATTTTAAACTTGAATTTAATTCAGTTACATTTACACCTTACCCATTTATTTTTTCTTGATCACCTTGCAATTTGTTAGCTTAATGTTTTGATCTTTGAAGTCGTGACAGAACCCCAACAATTTGAGCACGAGCATATGGTCATGGGAACTACCACAACGAGGCTAGAAAAGGCGTTGGGATATCAATTTCAATAGGCTGAATGTTACCTTGCTCTTAAAATTTTCGGAAACATATGATATTGGAAAAGCGTCGTTCATGTATGTGTGAAGTCAAAGGTTTTCACATTGAAGGCTTTAAATTATTGAACATCGGGAAGCCTAGTTGATGATCACTATCCCATTGACCATAACATTTTTATTCATTATTTATTTCATTGCAACACATCTAGTAGACATTTATGGTTTTCATGAGCCTATTTTTGGGTCTGTTCTTTATGGAAACAATATTATCTCCAACGCCATTATTCTTACCTTTGAAACTATCAGTTTTTACTTCTATGCCATGGGGAAAGTAGATTTCATCAATGAATGGATACACAATAGGGACCCTATGAGCCAATGATTAATGTTTTTGATGTAGTGTCCACGTGCCACAGAAATTTGATTGTATATCATAGCCAAACAATCTATGATGGGTTTTATAGATACCCAACCTATGAAAACAAGTGGCATTCTATTGTCGAAGCCTGTAAAAAGTGGAAGAATTATATTCATCCCTATTGTGACATGTTTCACTCATATACTTATCTGAGTGTTGAGAATCATACTTTCTTGACACTTTGTTTGATCCTCTCCTTAAATGATCACCTCAAACGAAGTCTTCACCGTGTTTGTGAGGTGTGAGATCGATACCCTTCTACCAAAAACTAGAGCCATATTTTATATCCTTGTTATATTTATCTTTTCCATCATTTTTCTCATTTCCTTTTGTTATATGTATGTTTGGAGATGTAAAAGACGTTGTTTTCCTTTACAAGAGGATTATGACATTGTAGGTGAGTAAGGAGGCCTAACCCCCTTCGATTTGTTTGCATATTATTTGATTTATTTTCACATATTCTAATAACATTGTTTCCCATAGATTTCACATAATCATGCCTCTTGTGCTCCTAGGAGTTCAATAATTTTTTATTCTACTACTTTTAATTGAACACTGAACACAATTGACAATACCCTTCCAATGCTTGACCATTAAACAAAATTGACAATATAAAAAATAAAAATACATTTAAGTTGAAAGCATAATCTAGAATGACTTTTAATTGATTGAATATTTTTATTTTTGAATATAAAAAGGTGGATTAACTATTTAAAATCCAAAAATATCTAAAAAGGTGAAATTAGCTTCCTTATAAATCACCACTAATATTTTTGGGTTTGCTAAGTTGTGTGAGTCTTGAGATGACTAGACACTCAACCTTTGGCTTGATTAATTCAGAGGAGGGGCATCTAAGCCTTTAAACAACCACACTAGCTCTTAACATGACTAATTTTTGTTTACAAAGTTATAATTGGTAACTTTAACACCACTGAGTATCTTAACAATGCACCCTATCATTGTCTATTCTATACTCCATGGGCATAAATTACCACTAATTATTTTAGATAATATATTTATATTTACATGATTTATAAATTTTAAGTAAAAATTATAACATCCCATAGGGTGGGCATATATAATCTTATCATTCAGACATGTCTTAGGATCCAAACCCCACATACGGAGAACAATTTCTCAAGCAGCCCCAATAGCAGTTGAAGAGGATTCTCAACAACCCATTGCTGATGAGTGTCCAAAGCCTGATCCAAAATAAACAAAGAAGCAGCAGAAATTATACGGGAGCATAATTTGCAGGCCGGTCATATAGTGTAACATTTATTTAAAGTGGAATGTCAACAGTCATCCCATGCAACCCCGGCATATTCCGTCGGAAGCACCACAACCTCTGCTATGCTGCATACAAACTACTTTTCTTTGCTTCCAAGCCAAGAGTCTCTTCATGTGCAGACTACACCGCACCTTTTATTAGAGGCACCTGATGAGAGCGAGCCGAGAAAACCATGGGGAATTTCTTTCGGTATAAGAGGGAGCTTCAGTGTCATGAGCATTGGTCATGAGAATGAACGTGAGTTTATGGACAAATATGTCGGACCTACCCAAGATTTGTATATCTCTCGTTTTATCCTTCAGTACTTGACACCACGTTTTCAGGCCGGAAACTCTCTCAAAAGTCTTCAGATCTGCGGCCTATTCCGACGTTGTGTGGAGAAAATTTCTTCCTAGGAAATGCCAAAAGCCACTATCCCGGGGAGTTACCCCCTCACATTTTGTTCGAGCAGAGAACTCTACTTTCGTTTCTGTGATTCAATTCTTATAGACAGGGGAACAATGGTATATATACACATATATATCCCTGATTCTTTTCTCCATATTAATTGGTTCTGATCGATTTCTTTTGGTTGTCAGTTTTTTTCCATAATACCATCCATTCACTAAATTTATAATCTGATGGAAGAAGAACATAGATTTTGGCGGGATCGAGTGAAAATGGGTTACATATTATGTTCAAGAGAATTATCCATTGCTCGGGGAGGCGACCTACCCTATTTGCGTTGGGGTTCACCAGCCGAATCCAGGTTTAGTTTGGTTAGTTTGATTATTAATATGCTTTGGTTATCAATATTGGAATGAAAATACATTGTCCACTGTGCTAATATTATTATTAATATGGTTCAATTTAGCAATATTTTGCGGCAACTGGGAACCACTTAAACAAAAATATATATTGTTGTTATGGCATTTGATTCAGATTTAAGGAGGTTAGGTGTTATTAACAGTTTGCTGGTTGGAGGTCCTGCGTCGAATGGGCTGCAGTCTTTTGTCTGTGAATACAGAATATAGAGTGGTGTATGTACTTAAATTTGGAGAAAGGAAGGACTCCCAGCATTTCGCAGATACAGTAGATTCTGCCAAATCTTTTGGGAATGAAAATTACAAGGTAAGACTTGATGGGATCCACTATTTATTGATTGCAGCAATTTTATGGTTTATAATAAGTTTCTCTGCTTTATGTGGTCTGTCCATTTCATATTTTTATTGATTATTATGTAGTCAATTTCATGTTATTCTCTAAAGCAGTTTAAAGTCCTTTGAAATGTAACTTTTGATTTATTTATATTATTAAATATAGCTCTCAGAGCTGATGGAGAAGATGGTACCACTGTGAAGGATAATACTCGTCCCCATTTTGTTTCTTACTTTAGGATCGTTATTTGCAGAAAGGGGATTCTAAGATGGTTCTAGGAAAATACAGAAAGGCATTGAGCTATCTTGACATTTGTTGGGAGAAAGAAGAAATTGATTAAGGTAATCCGGACATTCCCAGATTGAGTATCCTCACTTTCCATGTTTCAATACTGATCAAATCATTTCATAGTAAATACTGTGATTGCTATTTTATTCTGCAACAAATGCTGTGGGGGTAAAAGTTCGAAGTGTAATTTTGCATGGCGTGGACATAAAAGTTTGAAGTATCATTTTTCCTTATCTAGTTTATACAACAAAGACATAAAACATATAATTTTGTGCTTGTAAATAATATAAACCCCAATAATGTTTTATGTAGTCTGCCCTTACCCACAGAATGACATATTTCATTGAAGGGACAGTAATAGTTATAACTTATAGAACTGTCATTCTGGGGCAGGTCTAACTAGTTAGTGTTAAGGGTTGGCAGGCAAGAGAAATCATTCAAGGAAGACCAAATTGCAAATCTTTACAAATAGTTATCTAAGTGATATGTAATAATTCCTATTTTGTTTTTCTTCTCGTTTAGTGTTAATTTGGAGTTCTATATTGTTGGAATTTTGAGAATTCCAAGTGAAGAGAATAGGCTTTCCTCTTAAACACAGAGAAGTTAAAAAAAATTGACAGGAGACAAAGCTTTCAAAAATTTAAAACAACTTCTATTACTTTCAAAACTGTTACAAATTCTTCTTCTTAAGAGAGGGATAACAACAAAGGTGACTGCTACAGACGCAATGCACAGAAAACACTCTCTGTCTCTCAAGAACAATACTCTATCTTCAACAGTCAACACACTGTTGTGTATTTGATTCTACTTCCGCGCTGTTGTGCGAAAACAATAAGACAAAACAATACAATACGATTACAATGGCTCACAGGCCTTTTTCTTTTTATATGCCGCGCATATATTTTAACATTTCGTAAAAAACTATATTAAAACTTAAAACAAAAATAAAACCAAATACAAAGGAAAATCATTTGCGGAACTTTAGAATTATGAAATGCCTAACGTACGAGTGGGGACCACTTCGCAGTCGGCAATCTGCAATCGGCAAATTTGTGATGTCAACAAAACTTGCACCGTGGTGAAGTGCGATGTTACGATTGCGATTGAATCGCATCGCAAACATCCAACGTAACCTGCTATGGAATACTTGTGATCCACATAAAAGTTCCGATTGCGATCAGCTCTCGGATGCGATGGTAACATTAACTCCGCTACATAAGATCGTCGGATCCACGCTTTAAACAAAACGCGCGACCAAACAAACAAACCTCTGATTTTCCGATTGCGATTGGAATCACGGACGCGATGGCGCATAAACTATGGCATATAATATGATCAGGTCCGACCTTCAATCGGAGCCCATAAGAAAACTCCGCCGATTGAACCTTGCGATTACGCTGTTGCGATTGCAATAAGATACTGCCACGTGGTCTTGTGGACCCACGGGCCTCCGGTGTTGTGAGGGCGATTATTATATATGTTTTGTTTGTTTTAAACGTTCCGCTTTGCGGAACTCTCCCATATCAACAAGACACTTGGTTTAAAAATAACTTTGGTTGTTGAGGGCTTTAAAGCCCGAAATGACTGTCTTAACTCAATCTGCCCCTCCGTAAAGCTAATCTCTGTTCTTGTGTAGACAAAAACGGCTCTGCCCATCACTGAGTTAATTTCATCTGCAATTTGTGGCTGCGGCCTATCAAAATTAAATTCTTTCATACGGATTTCTCCATGCTTTTTCAATACAGAGTGCTGCGCACTCAATCTCTGTTTCTACTACCTTGTACTTGTTTCTTCTTGTCACTGCCCAAGGCTGGCAGGTGACTTTAATATTTTCAACACTCCCCCTTAAAGTCAGCTGCTGGGTTATCCATCATACCCAGGCATTTTCTTAGAAATTCAAATGTCTTTTGTCCCAATGATTTAGTTAAAATATCTGCATACTGCTCCTTTGTTTTACAATGTTGTAAAACAACTTCACCATTATTCACCAATTCTCTGATATAATGATACTTTGTGTCTATGTGCTTTGTTATTTTATGAAACACAGAATTCTTTGACAATGCAATAGCTGAGCTATTGTCACAATAAATCACAGTGCCCTTTACCTGTTCTTGGCACAAACTTCTCAACATCCTTCTCATCCAAATTGCTTGACACGCTGCTGCTGTAGCTGCCACATATTCTGCCTCTGCTGTAGACAATGCTACAATAGGCTGTTTCTTAGAAGCCTATGAAATGGCTCCTGAACCCATATGAAAAACATAACCGAAAGTGATCTTCCGATCATCTACACTTCCAGCCCAATCACTGTCAGTGTATCCAACTAATTCTGAATTTTCTGAAGTAGTATATAAAATACCAAATCCTTTTGTTCCTTTCACATACCTCAGAATTCTCTTTGTTGCTTGTCAATGTGCTTCTTTTGGCTTCTCCATAAATCTGGAAATTAGGCTAACAACATGCATAATATCCGGCCTAGTTGCAGTCAAATACATGAGGCTGCCAACTATGCTTTTATACAAACTTGGATCGAAATCCTTGCTGCTATCCTCTCTGTTGAGTTTTAATCCTATTACTGTGGGAGTGATTGCAGCTTTGCACTCCTGCATGTTGAATCTTTCCAAAAGTTGATTCACATACTTTGCTTGAGAAATAAAAATTCCTTTCTCACCTTGCTCCACTTCTATTCCCAAGAAGTATCTTAATAAACCCATGTCATTCATTTCAAATTCATCTTTCATGACTGTTTTAAAATTTTCAACAAGGTAATCATCATTACCTGTAAAAATTAAATCATCAACATATAAAACAACAATCAATAACTTACCATCCTTTTCTTTGATGTAGAGGGTGGGTTCTCCCTCACATTTTTCAAATCCATTCTCCAATAGATAAGAATCTATTCTGCTGTACCATGCTCTTGGTGCTTGTTTCAGCCCATAAAGAGCTTTCTTCAATTTACAGACCTTATGCTCTTGGCCTTTCTTCTCATATCCAAGAGGTTGTTCCACATATACCTCTTCCATTAAAACTCCATTTAAAAATGCGGATTTTACATCCATTTGATATACTTTCCATTTATTTTGTGCTGCTATGGACAACACTGCTCTTACCGTCTCCATTCTTGCAACTGGTGCAAAAGTTTATTCATAATCAATCCCTTGCTTCTGCTTATATCCTTTGCAACAAGTCTGGCCTTGTGTTTTTCTATTTTTCCTTCAGCATTTCTTTTGGTCTTGTATACCCATTTAACTCCAATGACTTCTTTACCTTCTGGTAGATCAACCAACTCCCATGTTTTGTTATTCTCTATGACTTTAATTTCTTCATCCATAGCTTATATCCATTTTCTATCTTTAATAGCATCTTCAAAATGAATAGGATCATCAACTTGACAATACAAATCAAATAAGGAATTCATACCTTCATCTGCTTCTCCTTGCTCATAGATTTCTCTAAGGCTTCTAAACTTTGTTCCTCTTTCACTTAGTGTAGCCATGCTTGATGAAGCACTCGATTCTGCTCCTTGTGGTGTACTAGGTGAACCACTGTCGCTTCTTCTCAAGGGTGTTCTCACTGCCGCTTGAGGCGTCCCTTGCTGGCCTTGCGCTGCTAGAGGTTGTGCAATGGATGGGTTATTAATCTCAACCACATCTACATCATCTTCATCATGAGATAAACAGTTTTTGACATTGACTGTTTTCTCAATGCTTCTTTCTCACGCTTCCTCTTCGATGAATTGCACATCTCTGCTAATTACAAACTTCTTTGTGGATGGGTTATACAGTCTGTATCTTTTGGAATCTTCACAATATCCAAGGAAAATGCACTTCTCCCCCTTACTATCCAACTTCTTTCTCAATTTGTCTGGAATGTGTGCATATGCCACACATCCAAAAACTCTCATGTGGGTGACTCCCTGTTTTCTGCCACTCCACGCTTCTTCTGGAACTTTGCTCATCACTGATTTTGTAGGGCATCTATTCAAAATATATACAGCACAGTTTGCTGCTTCTGCCCAATACTCATTCGGAAAGTGCTTTGCCTTGAGCATGCTTCTCACCATTTCCATTATGGTTCGATTCTTCCGTTCAGCTACTCCATTCTATTGCGGCGTGTACCTTGTGGTAAACTGCTTGTGTATGCCGTTCTCTTTACAAAAACACAGAAATTCCTTTGATATGTATTCTCCTCCTCTGTCAGTTCTAAGGACTTTAATGTGCAGTCCGCTCTGTTTTTCCACAAGAGCTTTAAATTGACGAAATTTCTGAAAGACTTCACTCTTATATTTCAGAAAATAAACCCACACTTTTTGTGTGAAATCATCAATGAAAGTCAGCATGTAATTGCTGCCCGAAACAGATGTTGTTTGCATCGGCCCACATAAATCTGAGTGGATTATCTCCAAAGGTGCTTTTGCCCTTATGCTTTTCCCTGAAGGAAAATTTTCTCTGTGTTGCTTTCCCAAGATGTAGCCTTCACATAGGCTGTTAGGCTTCTCTATCAGTGGTAAACCTCTTACCATTCCTTTTCTGTGCAGCAAATTCAAGCCTCCAAAATTTAGATGTCCAAATCTCAGATGCCATAACCAATTTTCATCCTTCTCTTCCTTCTGGAAGGCTTCTTGAGTTACAGCTGCTATATTCTTTCCTTTTCCTTTCAAGTCAATGTTGAGATTGAGTGGAAACATTCTATTGCTGGTCATTTGAATTTCAGCAATAATTTTCTTACTTGGAGGAATATCTCTTATGGTGCACACATCATCTTTGAATATAACATTGTAACCTTTGTTTATGAGCTGCCCTACGCTCAAAAGATTACATTTCAGACCTGGAACATAATACACATCAGGGACAAATTTTTGCTCCCCATTCCTTGCTCGAATACTTACTCTGCCTTTCCCTTTGACAGAGATTTTAGTATCAGTCCCTGTGGTCACTTCAGATTTAACTTCTTCATCAAGATTGGCAAACATTGCTCTGTTTCCAGTCATGTGATTACTACATCCAGAATCTAAGAACCAAACACCATCTTCTTTATCTTGTGCTACATTACAAGCTAACAGCACATTACTTGGGTTCTTTTCTTCTTTTGCTACATTAGCATTCTGCCTGTTCTTCATGTCATTTTGCTTCTTTCTACATTCATTGGCATAGTGCCCATATTTCTTGCAATAATGACACTGGACATTGGATTTGTCATACCTTTGTCCTTGAGCATGTTGGTGTTGATGTCCACCTTGCTGGCTGTTGCATTGGCCATGGCTCTGGCTTTGACTGTTGCTTCTTCCATGTGAATGTGAAGAGCTGTCTCTTCCACCTCTATTCTGACTTCTGCCTCTTCCTCTTCCTTTTCTTTTACCTCTTCCTCTTCCTTAAGGCATCTGGGTCTTGAAGGCGTGCTCAAGAGATGAGTGTTCATCTCTGCTCAATCTCTGTTCATGAGTTATTAGTGAGGCATGAAGTTCATCCACTGTGAACTGTGAGAGATCTTTGGTCTCTTCTATGGTGGTTACAATAACATCAAACTTTTAGGGTAAGCATCTCAAAATTTTCTCCACAATCCTTCTTTCTTCAAGAGTTTCTCCATGGGATCTTATCTGATTGATAGTCCCAATCACATGTGTGAAAAATGTGTCAACACTGTCTGACTCTTTCATGCAAAGAGTTTCAAAATATCTTCTCAATAACTGAAGTTTTGTTGTCTTCACTTTCTCCATACCCTGATAGGCTACTTTCAGAGTTTCCCATGCCTCCTTGGATTTCTTAGCTGCTTCTATCCTTGGAAACACACTCTCATTTACAGCTTGATACAAACAGAAGAGAGCTTTAGCATCTTTCTTCCTATTATTCTTCAACACATCTTTCTCTGCTTGAGTTAAGGCATTAAAAGCCTGCTCATCAGCTAGTTCTGTGAAACCATCTTCTACTAGTTCCCACAAGTCTTGTGAGACAAACAGGGCTCTCATGGTAATGGCCCAATAATCATAGTTCTTTCCATTAAACTGTGGAAGCTGAACACTTCCAAGATTCATACCAGTGCTTGGTCCGGCCATTGCTTCTTAAACTGAACTCAGACTTTAAACAAACTATCTTTCCTTCTTGAAAGAAAAAAAATCTTTAAACAATAAACAACTGCACTTTTATCTTTGAGAAATACCTGACCTTGACTACTGTTGAGCTTTTCACGCTGCTGGAGAGAAACACTGCAACAGGTCTTCTTCTTCAGCTTCTTTGAAATCTTCAAAGAGCCTAGACTAGCTCCGATACCATGTTGGAATTTTGAGAATTCCAAGTGAAGAGAATAGGCTCTCCTCCTAAACACAGAGAAGTTAAAAAAAATTGACAGGAGACAGAGCTTTCAGCAATTTAAAACAACTTCTATTACTTTCAAAACTGTTACAAATTCTTCCTCTTAAGAGAGGGATAACAACAAAGGTGACTGCTACAGACACAGTGCACAGAATACACTCTCTGTCTCTCAAGAACAATACTCTATCTTCAACAGTCAACACACTGCTGTGTATTTCATTCTACTTCCGCGCTGCTGTGCGAAAACAATAAGACAAAACAATACAATACGATTACAATGGCTTGCAGGCCTTTTTCTTTTTATATGCCGCGCATATATTTTAACATTTCGTAAAAAACTATATTAAAACTTAAAACAAAAATAAAACCAAATACAAAGGAAAATCCTTTGTGGAACTTTAAAATTATGAAATGCCTAACGTACGAGTGGGGACCACTTCGCAGTCGGCAATCTGCAATCGGCAAATTTATGATGTCAACAAAACTTGCACCGTGGTGAAGTGCGATGTTGCGATTGCGATTGAATCGCATCGCAAACATCCAACGTAACCTGCTATGGAATACTTGTGATCCACATAAAAGTTCCGATTGCGATCAACTCTCGGATGTGATGGTAACATTAACTGCACTGCATAAGATCATCGGATCCGTGCTTTAAACAAAACGCGCGACCAAACAAACAAACCTCCGATCTTCCGATTGCAATTGGAATCACGGACGCAATGGCGCATAAACTATGGCATATAATATGATCAGGTCCGACCTTCAATCGGAGCCCATAACAAAACTCCGCCGATTGAACCTTGCGATTACGCTATTGCGATTGCAATAAGATACCACCACGTGGTCTTGTGGACCCACGGGCCTCCGCTGTTGTGAGGGCGATTATTATATATGTTTTGTTTGTTTTAAACGTTCCGCTTTGAGGAACTCTCCCATATCAACAAGACACTTGGTTTAAAAATAACTTTGGTTGTTGAGGGATTTAAAGCCCGAAATGACTGTCTTAACTCAATCTGCCCCTCCGTAAAGCTAATCTCTGTTCTTCCGTAGACAAAAATGGCTCTGCCCATCACTGAGTTAATTTCATCTGCAATCTGTGGCTGCGGCCCATCAAAATTAAATTCTTTCATACGGATTTCTCCATGCTTCTTCAATACAGAGTGCTGCGCACTCAATCTCTGTTTCTGCTGCCTTGTACTTGTTTCTTCTTGTCACTGCCCAAGGCTGGCAGGTGACTTTAATATTTTCAACAAAATTTCAATTTAATTCTTGAATACTTTGTTAGTAACTTCTATAAATTATGGATTCTCAGATAACTTTTGTTTTAGTTTCCTTAGATACTAGTGTTAGCCATTAACGTGACAAGATTTTCTCTTGAAGTTTCTATAACTATAGTTAATTTTATATCTTTTAATTTTTGGTTTTATTGCTCTTTCCTGAGGGGAAAACGCATTGTCATACATTCCGTTTTATATAGATTGTCTGGATTCTGATAGTTGGCAGACATTCACCATTTTGTTGTTAATAATTCACCATTATATTGCACATCACCATTGGAATTTGATTAAGCTTTCACTAATAAAAGTTTGATTAAAAAATTATTTTTAGTTAAAAAATTTCACATATTTATGACAAGAAAAAAATACAATTTTTCACATATTTTATAACATTCTTATTTTAATTTTAATTTTATCATTAATTTTTTCCTCATTAATTAAATGTATATAGATTTTTTATTATTTATTTTAATTATTATTATTTTTATTTTAATTTGTTCTTCATTAATTAATAGGATATATTTTTTTTTTAATTATTTCTTTTAATCGTTATTAAAAAAATTCTTTATATGATTTACCAATATAATGTTTAATGCTTTTCCAAATTTTATTCATTTTAATTTCAAATTTACTATTTTTAGATATTTTACCCAGGGGGATAGAATGGTTAAAAACAATAAAGTTTAAAATGTCCTATGATTGGAAAAATGTCCTATGATTTTTGAATGGATAGGTTAAGGCATAACCAAAGTGAGTGGACCTATTAGTCATGAGAAAGAGAGGTCTGTTTTCCAGTTCTTTTGAATAATGTAATATTATATTATTGGAAGAAAAGAGTAACCATTCAGTAGTTGTTCAATTCTTATCATTATTTTACTACATATGTAATTGAGATCAAATTTGTGGATGGTTAATATTAATTGAATATCGAGGCATCAATTATTGTCATCAATTCCATTATAAAAAGGTACAAGGATGCAAAAACTATTTCTCTTTCTCCTCAACAAATAGATTACTAAGTCCTAGTTATAATCATTTTTCATTATTATATAATTTGCAACCATAATTTACAACTATTTTGTATGACTACTCTAAAAAATTATGGTAATTATACAATTTCTCATTCATTTTATGGTATGCCTTCAAACATAATTAGTATTTTCAACTATATGGTATTTTCAAGAATCTAAGTGAACCTTCAATTCTATTGGAACCTACATTTAAAACCATCCAACACCCAAAAGATAAAATATGAACAGAATTGAAAAAGAAGGAGATGTAGCTCACAGGTGAGGCCTACACCTGGAGACTACACTCGGAACTGAGATATCACTCTCGTACACTCTACATTCGTGAATGAAAGATTACATCATTAAGTACAATACTAGAAGTTAGGAAGTTGCAACCAAACCCCTAAACTCTAGGAACAAATCCGAAACTAAGGAGATACGTTACAACTTATGTAACCTTTTCTCCATTAATACAAAATAATATAATTATTTTCAACTCCCCCCCTTAATGGAGAAAGGATTGTCTTGAACTCCTACCATCCTTCTAAACAATTCAAACTTCACGCGTGTAAGATGCTTTGTAAAAATATCAGCCATATTGTCACAAGTTTTACAATATTCAACAATAATTTCTTTTGACTTTAGTTTCTCTCTGACAAAGTGGAATTGAGTGTCTATATGTTTGGTGTTTTTATGAAACAATGGATTGTATGCTAATTTAATAGTTCTCTAGTTGTCGCTTTTGATGGAAGTAGAGTTCTGTTGGTCTTCTCCTACATCATTGAGAAACCTTCTCAACCAGATTGCTTCAAACGTTGCTGCACACAATGCTTGATACTCAGCTTCACATGAAGACAGTGCTACAGTACTCTGCTTCTTGCTGCTCCATGCTATGACCCCGGATCCTATGTTGAATGCGTAACCTGTGATAGACCTTCGATCATCCACGTTACCTGCCCAATCTGAATCTGAAAAACCTGCTAGAATAACATCAGATGTGTCAGTGTATAAAATGCCATAATTAACAGAACCACAAAGATACCTCAACACGATTTTTGCTGCTACGCAGTGACTTTCAAGTGGTTTTGACATGAATTGGCTCAACACACTAATAGAGTATGCCAAGTCAGGTCTGGTTGTTGTAAGATATATCAAGCTGCCAACCAGTTGTCTGTACATTGTGGCATCAACCTCCTTACTGCCATCATCACTACACAACTTCAAATTCTGCTGTAAATGTGTCGCTGCTGATCTACACTGATCCATACCAAACTTTTCCAACATATTTCTAGCATACTTCCCTTGGGTAAGAAAAGTTTTCCCATTATCTCTCCATACTTCTAATCCCAGACAGTAATGGAGACTACCGAGATCTTTCATTTCAAAAACTTGTGCCATAAGCCTTTAGATTCCTCTAATTAAATCATCTGCATCTCCTGTTATAATCATGTCATCTACATACAAAGAAATCAGAATAATCTGCGCCTGCTTATTGTACTTGGTATACAAATTTGGGTCATTTAAACTTCGATGAAAACCATACTCTAGAAAGAAAGAATCAACCTTTTCGTACCAAGACCCGGGTGCTTGCTTTAAGCCATATAAAGCCTTTTTCGATCTGCAAACAAGATGTTCCTACCCCTGCTTTACAAACCCTTCTGGTTCTACTAAGTAAATTTCCTCTTTTAACTCACCATTTAAAAATGCCGATTTGACATCAAGCTGGTGTAGCTCCCAATTATGTTTAGTAGCTAAAGAAATAAGCATTCTAATTGTATTTAACTTTGTTACAGGTGCAAAGGTATCATCAAAATCTATACCTTCCTGATGTGAGTATCCCTTTGCAACCAACCTAGCTTTCATTTTTTCAATACTTCCATCTGCATTCATTTTTGGTTTAAACAGCCATTTACATCCTATGGGTGTTTTATTCTTAGGTAGTTCAACTAAGTCCCAAGTGACATTTCTAAGAATAGATTCTATCTCTTCATTCATTGCAGCTCTCCACTCCTTAAATTGACTAGCTTCTTTGTAATTAGTGGGCTCTACAATGTTCAAAACATTTGACATCAAAGCATAGTCTTTCAATTTTAATGGTATTTGAGTCTTCCTACTTGATCTCCTTAGTAGGGGACTTACCTCAAATTTGTTTTCTTCAACTCTAATTGGGCTTGCATTATCACCTTCTTGTTGTTCTTCTTTCTGCTTCTGTTTCTGCTCCAACTCTCTTTCATCCTCGCTGCTTTCATCCATCAACAATGGAATGTGCCAATCATCACCAATGTCATCTTTCCCTTCCTGAACCTGTTCATGAAATACTACATCCCTGCTTGCAAATATCTTACGAGACTCAGTATTGAACAACTTATAATCTTTAAATTCTGTGCCATAACCAACAAAGATGCATTTAACAACTTTAGGGTCTAATTTCTTCCTATCAGCTTTGGGTATATGGGAAAATTATTTTGACCCAAATACTCTTAGATGGTTTACTACTGTTTTGAATCCATATAGAGCTTCAAAAGGAGTTTTGAAGCCAAGATACCTAGTAGGACTTCTGTTCTTTAAATATACAGCAGTATTAATAGCCTCTGCCCAAAAACTATTAGATAGACCCTTACCTTGTAACATGCTCCTTGCGCACTCTACTAAGGTTCCGTTCTTATGCTCTGAAACTCCATTTTGCTGTGGTGTGTGTGGCACTGTAAACTGCTGTACAATCCCGTCAGATTTGCAGAATTTCATGAATTCCCCTAACTTGTATTCTCCCCCTTGATCAGATCGGAGAATTTTTATACTCTTACCAAACTTTTTTTCCACCAAGGTTTTAAATTATATAAAGCACTGGAAAGTCTGACTTTTCTTAATCAGAAAATAAACCCATGAATATCTAGTACAGTCATCAGTAAATAACAGAAAATAATATGCTCCACCTAGCGACCTTGTCTGCATAGGTCCGCATATATCAGTGTGCACTAGTTCTAAAATATTTGTTTCCTTCCTCCTATCATGCACAGGAAAATGTTCTCTATGCATTTTACCTAAGGAAAAACCATCACAATTTAACTGAGTATTATGAAAGATAGGGAGCCCCTCAACCATACCTTTTCTCTGCAATAACATGAGGTCCTCCAAATTCAAATGACCGAATCTCTGATGCCAGAGTTGTTTGGCTGTCAATCCACCTGCAACCATGGCTCGCTCTGATATACTCTTTACATCCAGTCTATATAGGCTTCCAACGCGCACGCCTGTTGCAAAAATTTATTTCCTGCAATCCTTTATGACACAATGAGTCTTGAAGAACTCGACTTACATATCTTGATCAGTTATCATGGATACAGATATCAGATTTTTCTTAATTCCAGGTACATATAAAACATTTTTAAGATGACTGATTTTTCCATTTGGTAACTTGACTGGAATAACCCCATAACCTCTAATCTCGTATCCACTATCATCTCCTAAATAAATATTTGATCCATATGTACTTTCTTCAAGACTTTCAAAAAATTCCTTTTTACCTGTCATGTGAGAGTATGCTCTGGAATCAACATACCAGATGTCGTCCTCATTAGATGCTGAAAGGGCACAGTCGACTATGAACAGTCGAAATTCATGACTGAAATCTTCATCTACATCTTCTTTAACATCTTCTTCAATGAAGTATCCTCTGTGCTTTGGGATTTCTAGCTTCCTCTTTGCATCATCAGCCTGCTTCTTACAGCATACATTCTGTACATGACCCTTCTTTCCAAAATAATAACATTTCTTTACAATATTATTTGCAAGCATACCTTTATATGGACTCTTCTGCGATGTACCTCGTTTCTGCTGCAGTTGCGACTGTGATTGTTGCTGTGGCTGCTTCCCTCTAAAAGATTGTCGTTTTGCCATCAGCGCAAGATCATCACTCTAGGGGTTCAAGTTTTGTCGTCGCTCCTCCTCTTGCAGCAAGATCCTTGTCAGATCTTCAAATGAAGGCACTTTCTCCCTTGCCGCCAATCCAGTGATCAACATTTGAAATTCATCTCGCATCCCGTTCATTGTAATTGTTACAAGATCGGAGTCAGACACCTTCTCCCCGATGTCCCCCAATCCGTCTTTCACATCTCTGATTCGCGCGATAAATGCAGCAGCGGTCTCACTTTCATCCATCTTCATTGAGAACAATTTGTTTTTGAGTGCCATAATTTGACTTGTATTCTGGGTCTGATACAGCCTTTTGATAGTCGTCCAGATCTCTGCGGATGTTTTACAGTCTCTAATGTGAGGGATAATGTTTTCCTTTACGGACATCTTCAGCAAAACTTTCACCTTGTTCTCTCATTTATCCCATTCTTGCTCTTGTGTCCCTGTGTTCAAATTTGGCCTCTCCTCATCACCTGTAACTATGGACCAAGCATTCGCACCCTCAAGCAAGGTATGAATCTTAAACTTCCAGTTTGTGAAGTTAGATCCATCGAGTTTTCCAGACTCGTGGAGATAAGATTCCATTGTATTACTCATCTTGATCTAGAAGAAAACATATCTACCCAACAGTAAAAAAAAATCAATACCTATCAAATCCTAACACCCGATCTGCCACTTTTCTGCCACTGATCTGTTGGTATCCTGATCCACCCACTGTATCTTTGATTCAGATCCAGCAAAATATGCAATTCAATCTCACTCCAATGAGCAAATTCTTTTTTTTTCAATACAGCCACAAAACCGATCTAATCAAAACTGATCTGGTATGCCTCTCCCGGATAGATCCACAACTTCTCTGATCTTCTTTTCCGCAAATTGTCAAATGAAGATGAGGCTTCCCGCTGATCCCCTTATAGGTGAGTTGGCGCCCTCCTGAGCAAAAAATCCGCGCCTAGATGAAAACGATGTACGGAAAAACACTTGGCGCAATTTTTCCGTGCAATTCTGCGCCAATAAGGTATTTTGGCACGGTGGCGCGATTAATGGCCGAACAGATGCGCCAGTTGCGCTTCTTGGTGCGAATTTCAGCACGAAAAGCACACCAAACTCCTTCTACTCAGAAAATTAAAAAAAACCTGCGTCTGAGCCATGTGTTCTGTATTCCACCTGCTCAATTGAGCACAAAGCTCTCGTGTACACGCAGCCACAAAGGCACCTCAAGCCACAAAGGCTATTCTGCCACAAAGGCAAGCTAGCAACAAAGGTAATTCAGCCACAAAGGCGATAAAAAATTAGGCTCACCCAATCTGAGCTATGATACCAAGATAAAATATGAACAGAATTGAAAAAGAAGGAGATGTAGCTCACACGTGAGGCCTACACCTGGAGACTACACTCAGAACTGAGAGATCACTCTTGTACACTCTACATTCATGAATGAAATATTACATCATTAAGTACAATACTATAAGTTAGGAAGTTGCAACCAAACCCCTAAACTCTAGGAACAAATCCTAAACTAAGGAGATACGTTACAACTTATGTAACCTTTTCTCCATTAATACAAAATAATATAATTATTTTCAACTCCAAATGGATTTTCTCATTCTTTAATTGAGTTATTTCTGTAATTTGCATGCAGTTCCATTGGAACCTAAATGTAAAACCACCAAACACCCAAATGGATTTTCTCATTCTTTAAATGAGTTATTTCCGTTATTTTTATTACAAGTTTCTCTCCCAAAATAGAGAAAACATGCCAATGAGGAGAAGTCACTTCAAGCAAATTTTTAGAAAGAAACTAAAAAATGGCATATGCATTCCATTATGGTTCAAAACATTACAAGGAAGAGATTTATTAGTACATCATAAAGAAAGAATCAAACTACACACATAATATATCTCCTAATAAAAATATCACATTCCCTTCTCCTAAATTATCAATTGGCCAAGAAATTTGACTGTTACTGGAATTTGTATATTTTCCTTGCTTGAAATAAGAACTTTCCCTATAATAGAAGTAACTTATGAGTATTTGAAAATACTACAATTGACACAGGTTCATCGTCCTATGTTTACTTCACCTTCTTTATATCACCTTGAAATGCATTTGGCATAGCAAGTTTGAGTAAGCTTATTGAAAAGCTTGACTTTGAACTCCATTTCAAGATCTACCGTACTAATGAAATTATCTTTTTCAAATTGAGAAGGGGATTCTGGGCCTGTAATAATTTTAATATGTCTTGACCTAGTGATAAACAACCTACCACTTAATCAAAATAAATAGCATCAATAACACTTCAAGGTCAGGTCATTATTATTTGGAAACGTTGCCTCTTCTTAGTGATGTCCATGAGACGAAAAAAACTAGCCCTATATGCTCACAAAAGCATTAAATTAAATAATGATAATAGAATTATTTTAATTATTTACTTTAATCTTTCTTGGAGTGTGTTTTGGTTTCAAGTTTGACATGGATTTTCATGTCTTAGATTTTGTTTTTGACTCATGTTATTCATGAATGTCTAAAAATATTTTTAATTGGTTTGGTCAACAATGGTATATTTAGAACTTCCAATTTCGATCTAAAATTTCAAGAATCAAGATTTAACAATGTCATGTGTCAACAATGTTATCTGTAAGACAATACCTACATGTTGTAGTTGTATCACAACAGTGAACAACGAACATGTCTTGTAGATGCACAGTGTTGAGTCACCTTCAGTGAAACATCATTCAGTGAGGAAATTAAGCATTTATTCCAACTGCAAATTGAGCAGAAGGAGGACAAAAGTTCAATTTTGATGTCAATATAAAGGATGAAAGGCAACAGGAAATTTCTTGTTTTGTTTGGCATGCAACCATGCATTCAATCTCTGGTTCAATCTTCCTGCAAAGAAATTTTCTTTGTTCAAAGGTCGTAGCCCTTTTCTGTCGAAAAAATTTGTGGTTCAAAACCACCTAACCCTGTTCTTAACTCCTGCACCTACCTGCCATAAACACCATATGCCAATTGTTGTTGTGGATTAGTCGCACGGGTGTACGAAATCGCACAAGCTTAGAGAGTGTGGTCTACTCTCTAAACTATTGGTAACAGGCAGAAAGTGGGAGGAGCTCAAATGCATAAAAATTAATGGAAATAGTATGCTGAAGTATGCTCTGGTTAAAATAAAACTAAAAACAAAAATATAAAGAAGCTATATAGAGAGTTCCAAAGGATAATAATGCAAAATATGGCTCGATGGCCTCTTCTTATTAAACGTTCAAAATGGAGAAGAAATTTTACCCACTTGCCAAAGGGCCCCTAGGCAATGGCTCTAGGTCCTGATGCAGGGATGTTTCCTTCCAAGATCTATCTCTGATGCAGTCTCACTCTCTCTCTATGTTGTGGTGGACTAAGATGTTGGGTGGCCAACTATCAAGTCCTCTTTAGCTCCAACTCTGGGTCACACACAATGCTGGTATTTCTTGGGCAACTTTGGCTAGCATAACACTGTGATCACCATTTCTTCATCTCTTGGTGGGTTTATATAGGTGAGCTTCAAATCCTTCTTCCCTTCTTTGGTACATAATGGATGGTGACCCAAGGTAGAGGTGTGATTCCATTGTGTGCTCAAATATTCTTTTGTGTGCTCACATAATGTCTAAGGAGGTGCTGGTGGCTATCCTTAGGCGGATTTCACATAAAGAGTAACTATCATTTGCTTGGTGTGGTCTCAGAAAGTGAATTTCTTCCATTTCCAGGACTACACGCTTAACGGGCAAAAAGGCATAGAGAAGGCGCTCTTCTCGAGTGATAAAGCGTGCATTTGAGCATTTATGACTAGTTCAAATCTGATTTTATCAAAACCTTAGAGATTTTAAATACTTCTTGATTCCATAATGTATTCTTGTCCTCTAAATCCTTGGGCTCGACATTAATTTATGTCGTCTTTTGCTTTACGATTTTCTAGTGTTAACAGTTTCCCCCTAATGTGTGAGCTCTAGGAAGAACTGTATAGTCGAAATACATTATATTTTATTTTTTGTATCGTACGGAGAGAGAGAGAGAGAGAGAGAGAGAGAGAGGTCTGTGTGTATTTTGGAATCGAAAACACCTTGCACCACTTCTGAGATAACCATGACCTAAGGGACCCCCTCCAAGCAGACAAATATACAACATATTTACAAAATTTCATCGAGGCTGACACCTCCCATTCTCGTGATGCTATGGCTAGTAAGAAAAAATTGACAGATACATGTCTTGTCTGTGCCACTACTATGGTAGTGATGCTGGTGTTTATTGAGGATGACTGTTGACGCCCTCAGGGGCATTTTTTCTTTGACGATAGGTGGAATGTGGTACCCATATGCGTATTCTTTGTATGGAATATCATTTCGCAATGTAAACATATGTACTGGCTGGGACCTTCTCGTGTAACCATTGTTCGTCAGAGTCACTTATGGAAGCATGGGTCTTCGACAGATCTTATCAAAGTGAAATGGTTGTAAGGTACAATACCATCATGACATGAAAACTTTTGTTGTGGTCGAATGTCAGGAAGATCGATGACATCTATGGACAATAATGTCTCCCATAGTGCCACTCGAGTATACCCCTTTGCATGGGGAGGGATTCTCCAAGGTACCTCTTCGTTTTTCGAAAAGAGGTGTTGAGGTCGACAAAAAGGAAGCCTTCACTGAACCATGAGTCACCGACATGAGGGTTCGGGGATTGAGATATGATAGGTTTAACATAGGCATTTTGGTGAGATGTGACTAAAAATGGATGATGGGGATTCAATGGCTCGAGGTCGAAGTATAATTGAGCAGCTTGGCAGTAATCATAGTTATTTCTGAAGGGAAGAGTTCCTAGAGTCTGTAAGACTTCCAGGGCAAGTAGAACTGGTTATGAATGTTGGGATGGTGCATGCATGACGTGAGTGAAATACTTTGTCCAAGGGGAATGAGGGACTATTTCCGTGGGAGAAAGGGTGAAATATGAGGGAGAAGTGGGGAAGGGCATAGTTTGTGGTCTTTGTAAACTTACCAAAAGAATAAAATAGTGGGGTTTGGTTTGTAAAAAACATAGAGATGGGTACCCAAAAACATGAAAGAGGGTCGCTCACTGAAGGTGTGAGGACAATGTTTTGCTGGGGTTAGGGGTTTCATTGGTTGGTCTCATGTGCAGGGTTGATGAAGCAAAATATGTCGCAGATGGGATTATGCTGATGGAGGTATGGTAGGTCAAATGCGGTGTATAGAGGTGTGCTTTCAATCTTCTTGTACAACTTGATCGTCTGGGAAGGGGATTTGAGTTTGAATGGTGAACTTGACCTTATGCATGATATATGGATGGGCATGAGGTTCTTCTTGTACTAAAATGATATGGCCATGGCGTCACTTGTGGAGTGATGTATGGTCTAATTTGGATGATGATTGCCATGGAGGGGAGGCTCTACTGACCAACACGGGCGTTTATCATATGCTGGGTGAGGTGATGATAAATGTCGTTGGGTATGGGGACCCTATGGTTTATTTCTAATGGAGAAATGATGTTAGGATATGCAAAGCTCTCTGGGACTCTATCATGCTGAGGGTAGAATGATACCTGCTCTGGAACTTTCAGTGAATGGTGCTGCGAACAATTTGCAGGTTCTTCCTGAAAAGAAAAAAAAAACTACCTCAAGTGAAAGCATCTTCTTTTCATCCAATATTATTGAAAAACATGAACTTTGGAAAGGAAGATGGGAGGGTGCATACCTTCTGACCCTGAAAGAAAAAATCCGAAAAGCGAATGTGGGGCATCGCTTTCATTCGTTATGGCATATCGATGATAGTGCAACTTACAGGTTGTGGAATGGACCTTCTTATCTCCAGTTATTGATCTCCAAAGTTTTGGGGAAGGGAAATAAATATGGGATTATGGCCCTAATCCTATTCATTTGTACTTTTTTAGTGTTGAGAGATCAAAGGTTATTGCAGAGTCTTTCTTTCCATTGCGGTCAACCTGTGTACTGGGGATTAGTGATATTATGCCGAGGTAACTTCCATGACATCCTGCATTCTAATTTTTTTAGTTTGATGATGTCGAGGGCCATACAAATTGGGTTTGTACAGCCTCACAAGGAATTTTTGTCCTAAATTGCACGGGTGATCTAGGCAAAAAGGCACCCGCCTTGCGCTTATTTCTGAGGGACAGTCGCGCAAGTGCATGTTGTCCCCTCCTTTTTGCACACAAGGGTGTGCCTGGGAATGAAACAAGTGCACAAGGGCATGCTTGTCTGAGAGACAGGTGCACAAGGGCAGGGTTTTTGTCTCTTTCGATGTTTTTTTTGTGTACTGATGGGTGCCTGTTGCTTGGCATGTTGGTGTGGAGAGAGCGGGACTGGCCTGAGATCTAGACCGCTCTGGATACTGATGTTGGGGTGTGCTATTAGTTGGCCACATGTGTCCTTCTGAAATTTTTTGAGAACGATTTCCTTTAGTCACAGGACCGATTGTTACATTATATTATATAGCATTGGTGCAGGAGGCACAATATGTTCATTTTGAGGGGAAAAAACTTGATTATCTGCCTAGAGATGGATATATATTTTGTGACTAGGTTACTTCCTTTGGGTGAGGCACTGAGGTATCCACTCCCTGCTGGGAGAGTGAACATGGACAAGCTCTAGAGGAGGAATTACAGTGTTGCACCTCTTATTGAGGGGTGCATCAATATTGCATCAGTGAAAAATGTGGCCGAGGGGTGTGCTTTGGCCATTATTGTGCAACTGGCGTGGTCATTTTCCCCACATCAGGCATCAGGCCCACAGGCAGGAGTTTTATGCCGTTTGAGGAATGGGAATTTTTCCTATTTTTCCTACTTTTGTTTTAATGGTATGGTGTCACAACTGAACAGGGTCCAACGTGGATCCAAATCATTTGCATATGCTATCATCTTGTGCAAAATTATGTATGAGAGGGTGGTGTTGCTGAGGCTCGTTGTGGTAGTGCCTATTGGGCGGCCGAGGGAGCCACGCATGAGGAGGTGGGATCCGGTGATGCCACACGGCAGTGGTGGCATGGTGGGTCATTATTGGAATGACACGACGGAGGCCTGGTTCAAGGCCAATCCATAGATGTTTTTTCCATACCCGTACACAAGGATTGACTTTCAGGGTGATCTAGATATCGGTCTCCCTTTCGATTATGTTTGGGGTCCCGCAGGTATGTGCTATATTTTTTCATTTGTTTGAGTGCTTATGTACTTGTGTGTTTTGTTATTGACATTGACATTATTTTTGTTACTTGTGCAGATTTTGGTGAGGTGGGACGCCTAGTGGCCCAACTGGTGGGTCATGATCCTCTTCCACGACTGCAGGGTGCTTGGGGAGGAGGTGCCACAAGTGGACCAGGCGGTGGTGCCGGTGGACCTAGTGGGGATGGTGTTGGCCACTCTGGTGAGATTAGCAGCTCAACTATAGCTAAGGTAGTGGACAAGCGAGCTCATGCCGATGTGGCTGAGGAGCGCATCGCAGTACTTACAGCTCAGGTGGCCGCTCTGGAGGACTTCCGAGGTCAAGTGGACCTTTTGACCCAATGGATGGCTACTCAAGGTTTTATGGATGACCTCTAGGAGGTTTTTCTAGAGATGGTAATGGCCCGTGAGAGGGATTAACGGCCCACACTACAAGGGGTAGCTATTGCAATGGCAACAATAGCTCCAGTGGTGGCCCCAGGAGCCATGGTGGGCCCAAGTGCTTCTCTTGAGGGGGCACCCCCTAGAGTAGTTTTGTACAAAGGTAATGCACCCATTATGAGGATGCTTCCCTTATTTTTGATGATGCTTGTATTTTTGGGCTAGCCAATGGGCCAGTGACACTATTTCTGTACTCAGATACACATATTTTTTGATCTATATATATATATATATATATGAGATATCTTTTTTTGGATCTACATGGCGTGCTATCTATTTTGGTTTATGTATTTTGTGCTATGCTGATGGATATCTATGTTTTTGGTTTCCTATGTATGGTGGTTTATTCGCGATGCATTCGAGTCTAGGATATTGTTAGCTATGCGATCAGCTGCTTAGTTTTGATTCCTCGATACATGTGAAAATGTAATGTAATCAAATTGTCTACTTAATCTTTTGGCACACAAATATTTTGTAAACAGGTTTCCATCTTTAGTTTCAAATTTTTAGTTTAACTGTGATACCATAAACTGGGAATCGAGGTAGATATGCATATGGTAGATGCCCTGATGGAGGGCCTCGCACATAAGACCGATAATGATGTCATATTCTACCTGTTTTTTTGTTTCTGATCCGATGCACATGTCGTTTGAACACAGTGGTGATCAGTCAGGGTGGTAGATGACCTAGGCGGTTGTAACTAAGTTTTGAGACCATCGCGATGCTCCATCAGCAAATCCGAAATAGGGTTCAAGTTGGTGATCCATGGTGGCACTTTGAGCACGTTGAGGTCTTTGGGTCAAAAATATTCTGGTATTGGGATTTTTGTGTACCCTAACTCTAGGGTATAAGGGCTACTAGGGCCCTTATGGGTAGAACTTCTAGAGGTAAAGGTCGTTGACGTGGTTATTGAGGTACGTCCCGTCCAGTTTCGTCAATATGTATGCCCCCTGTCGGAGACAATGTTTGATGATATAGGGTCCCTTCCACAAGGTTTTGAACTTTCCTCGCCCTAAGGCTTCTTTTGCGACATCATAGAGAAGGACTAACTCTCCCTCGATAAATGAGCGAGGGGTGATGTGGCAGTCGATTGATTCTTTTACCCTTTTCTTATGGGCCTCATTATGTTGTAGCGATTGTCACCAGCTTTCATCAACATTTCTAGTTGTACTAGGCATTGTTCTAGAGGTTGGGTGTCATCAAGGAGTTCAATGGTGACATGCAAGTTTGGGATCTCGCGTTCTATGGGGATCACGACTTCGATCACATATACTAAGTGGAAGGGAGTAAAACCAATGGAATTCTTAACCGTCGTGCGATATGCCCATAGGGCAAAGAAGAGCATGTGGTGCAAGTTGGTTTTGTGGTTATTCAACATGCGTTGTAACATAGTTTTTAGTACGTTTTTAATGGCTTCTACCTATCTGTTGGACTAGGGGTAATATGGTGAAGCGAATTCATGGGTGAATCCAAGTTGATGAGATAGGTCCTCGAAGACTTCATTTTCAAAGTGCTTTCTGTGGTCATAAACTAACTCTTTGGGGATGCGAAATCAGGAAATCATGTGGTTGAACATAAATCAAGTGGTAGTTTCTGTTGTGTTGTCATATGTGGGCATGGCCTCAACCCACTTGGTGAAATATTCAATAGCCACGATCATGTATTTATGGTTGTTTGATGAGGCTGGGTTATAATTCATGAAGCCGATTCCCACTTATAGAAGGAGCCGACCACTATGACAGGATGTAGAGGGATGGGTGGTGCTCTTGCGTTGCGGGAAAAGCA
Source organism: Pinus albicaulis (assembly GCA_034641835.2). Classification (NCBI taxonomy): domain Eukaryota; kingdom Viridiplantae; phylum Streptophyta; class Pinopsida; order Pinales; family Pinaceae; genus Pinus; species Pinus albicaulis. The sequence continues at coordinate 1,474,371,979 of CM076584.1, forward strand.
CTGTCACCACTCGCATCTCTTGATTGCCGTGATACAGTCGCGAAATAGGGATGGCAAAAAATACCCTGCTCGTAGGACTTTTGGGTGGTAGCCATTTTGGATAGGTGGCTACCGCATGCACCTACGTGGTAGTCATTCAAGGCTTGCTCTACTTGATTATGAGTGAGGCTTCACTGCAAGATCGTATCTATGCCTCTTCTATATAAGACATCTCCCATGAGGAGGTATCGAGGGTATTGTTGGCATATGTGCCGATGGTCTTATCACGTGAGGTGAGGTTTGAACTTCTGGGTTTGCAAGAATAAGAAAATATCCCCATACCAAGGGTCATCGGTTGCTACAAAGAACATGTCTTTATATGGTAGAAAATCGTTTGGTAGTGATCCTTTGGAGTCTCCTGGGAGGTCGGTAATGAACTCTGCTAGCACAAGTGCCTTTTTTCTTTTGGGAGATCAAAACTGTAAGTCGTATTCTTGGAGAATGACTATCGAGAGTGCGTACTTGTGGTTCATTAGCTAGCATGTGGGAAGGTACTTGATGGGATTAGTATCTGCTATGACCATGGTAGTTTTTAAGATGATGCAGTGGCAAAGTTTTTGTACTGCATGGATTAATGTTAGGGCAGTTATTTCTTCGGGTTCATATCTTAATGCAGGGCCTGATAGGGTTTTACTGGTGTAATAGATTACACGCTCCCTCCCATATGGGCCCTCCTCGACCAATACTCCGGCCAACATGGAGTCGGAGGCTGATAGATACAGGATATAATCCTTGCTATATCTTGGGGGACTGATAAGTGGTGCTAAAGGTAATGTTTCTTTTAGCATGTTGATTGCTTGTTGGGCATGGTCATCCCATTTAAACAATATGTCTTGGCGGAGGAGGCACAGGAACCCTTGAGCATAGGTGGCATAATCTGGGACAAATCATCTCAGAAGATTGGCCTTTCCTTGCAGGCTTTGGAGTTGCCGAAGGGTTCGAGGTGGAGGGACTTCTTTAATGGCTTGAACCTTTAAAGGGTGGACTTGAATCCCTTGCCGGGACATAATAAAACCTAATAGTATTCCTGCGTTGACGCAGAAGACACACTTAAGATGGTTCAAGCATGGGTTGTATTGATGGCATCATTGGAAGACCGATCGCAGATCCCTGAGATGGTCAGAGTGTTTCTTGGAGCATACCATAAGTTTGTCCAAATAGGTGAGGATAAGGTGTGCCAAGTCATGAAATATGTAATTCATGGCCATTTGGAAGGTGGCTCCGGCATTTTTTAGACTGAATGGCATTACCTTGTATGCGAATGTGCCCCAGGGGGCGGTGAACGTAGTTTTGTACCGATATGTAGGGCGGATCTAGATTTTATTATATCTGGAGAACCCATCCATGAAGGATAGAGCCTCCTGTCTAGCGCAAGCATCGATAACTTGGTCGATAAATGGGGTGGGAGAATTATCTTTAGGACAGGCTTTGTTCAAATCCCAAAAATCAGTGCAGACGCATATGGCGCCCTATTTTTTCATGACAGGAATAGGGTTAGAAACCTAAGATGTATAGGCGATGGGGTAGATAAACCTGACTTTGTGAAGCTTGTCGATTTCTATTTTTATTGCTTCTACCTTTGATGGGTGCAGTTGACATTGTTTTTGGCGGACTGGGGTTACATCAGGCCAAGTGTTAATATGGTGCTCTACAATTGTAGGAATAAGCCCAAGCATTTCTGAGTAGTCCCAAGAGAAGGTATCTCGATACTCTTGTAATAATTTGGTATAAGAGGTTACCTCTTCTGGAGAACATGTTGCCCCCATCAAGATTTCTTTGACCTTTGACGGCTTTTGAGATATGTTCACCTTGAAGATAGGTGAAATATTCAACATATTTCCTTCCTCAAATGCATTGGGCACCAGGATGGGGTTTTTAAACCAGTCGACCTTTCCTGATGATAGAAATTCTTTTCAATCGATCCCATAGATCTTTGGTTCAGCTGTCTCGTTAGGACTGACTGTCTTCCTAGGAAGAAACAACGAGTGGTGATGCATTGTATCCCATGGGTAATCAGGCTCCGCCATGGTTTCCAGGATATCCTCATCCGAATGAAACAAGGTATCTAAGGGGGATTGTTCCTTCGTAGGTTTAGACTAAATGGGGGTGACCCCGGTGGATCTAGTTGAGAAACATGACAAAGATTCCATCGTGGATGTGGTGGAACCAGACGCCATTGATAGAGTGCAGATAGATTTGGTCTATACTGTCATAGGGACATCTACTCTTGTAGCTGCAGCTATCTTGACACCTAGGGTAGATGAGAAGAAAACTTGAGTCATGGTTCCAATGCATGATGTCATGAAACGTATGTGGTGTGTCCTGTCGTTGGAGTTTGGTGGCAAATGGATTTCCCTAATTAGTTATCTTCTGGATGGCCACAATGGGGTGGATGTATTTGTCACATCCTCTTGGGTCATTGAACTGTCCATAGAATCCTAGTCTGCACCACCTTGTTGGGAGAGTCAGACGATGGTTGCTCCCATACAGTCTAAAGCTGTGCGGAATCTCATCACACAATGACAATGATGTACACGGTGTTTGTGACCACATATCTGGCATGAATATTGGATATCCATGTTAGCACGGTACACTACATGGACTAGGTAGCATCATTGGAACATTTCCAAGGTTGGGTAGTCAATGATGAAATTATCACGTTCATCGCAAAGTACGCACCTTTCGAATGGGGGAGGTGGTATGACCGGGGGTTGTTCAGGTGATTGTCACTCTTCCAGTAGGTACAAGAGGATACGAGGCTTGTCATTGATAGACTGGTTAGAGGTATCCTCTTGATAGGATTTATTGATCACATGTAAGGCATCCCTATATCATGGTATTTCTGGAAACTTATGGGTATAGTGCCCATAGGTGTCACAGATAGTGCATGCATGATTGGTACGTAGCGGTTTGCTTATACTTTTTGTGGCAAGTTCCATTTTGTGGGAATGTCGTGTCAAGGTTCTTGCCTCGCAGCCTAGGATTGGTTTTAGTTTGTCCAAATCTAGACATATTTGGGTAGGGTGTCTTGTGACATCACATATAGCATAGGCTGATGACTCCCTTTACATGATGGGGGTCACGACTTTCTTTCCTTTCTTGGCGATTTTCTTGGTCGTGGTCACCGGTTTCGCAATGGGAATTTCCCTTGTGGGGGCGGTTTCGACCACTGCTTGGGTAGGTTGGGGCTCCGCGGGACTGGGGGGCTTTAACCCAAATGCAGTAACGTTGGTATTTATTTTTCCTAAAGGGGGAACAAGGTACCAAACTCGGAATGCCAACGATATTTTGGGTAACACTAGTGTCACCAAAAAGTGCTGGGAGGTGAAGCCAGGAGGTGGGTAGAGGAAAGGGGTTTGGGAGGCGGTGTAGACTAGGGAGACTACCATGGTTGATGCCTCTGTGTAGTTACTACTTGAGTCTATGTCTTGATGAACCTCGGTGTTTGATGTGGAAATCATGCATACCAAGGCCCGTGTGGGAGGATCTCCTAGGAATGACCCTGGGACGGACGACGGTTTGAATTGGCCAGGGCCATATTATTGATACCATGAAAGACCATCTATGGCTATACCTACATAGGGTAGAATCATATCTGTGTTGGTCAAGGGATGCTTTTCACTGTGCGTCAGCTGGTCTACTATGATGATTCAAGCCTCGCGAGGGAACATCATGATGCAGAATATGGAGGATGCTATGGTAGACATGGCATACATGTAACTCCGCCCAAGGAGTATATTGTAATCCAAGTGAGCGTCCAAGACTTCTATGTTTGTTTGGACCGTCTTACCGGCTAAGAAAACTGGTACATTTTGGAAGATACCAATGGGGGTTGACGGATGACCGTCGTATGCTCTGATTGTGATGACGGAAGGTTTGAGTTCGAGGGCTCCTAACTTCTGCCATACATTCTTTGAAATGATGCATGTGGATGCACCCTCGTTAATGACACATCGGTGAATAGTGATATTCTGTACCAATACTGGTATCTGGAAGGCGACCATGGAAGGAAGCCTACGGGTGGCTTTGTCTAAGTCAGAAGCCATCATGCGTGTGTCGGCAAGGTCGACAGCGCCTAATGAGGAAATTAAGGCTTTCCATTATTTTTGGCATGACTGCAGCACTTCCAATGTGGACATAGCAGTAGGAGATTGAGCTAGATCATCTACGATGCTATAATTTTGGGTCGCTTTGGAGTAATTACCTGCTCACCTATTAGGCCCTTTTACCATTTTTGGCACTAGTTCAAAATGAATCTTTGGAATGGTGAAAGGTGTATTCGGCACACTCGTACTAGCCCTTGAATTACTGGTGTCTAGTGGGGTGTCGTAGCTGTGATTCCGAGTTTGGAAAAACATTTATTCACTAGCCATGTAAATTTCATGGTTTTTTTTCCTAGAATCGTCGAGCGTTTGCTGCTGAGTGCTGACCATTCCTTGATGCGGGAAGGGTTCTTGCATTACCGTAGTTGTCTGGGAAGATCTTTCTTGTCCTCAGTTACTATGAAGATTTTTAAGCTTAGGGAGTTGGGGATAGTGGTGAGTATAGTGCCCGTACTCACCACATATTGAAAAATAATGGTTTGTTCGTAGAGGTGGCCTTTTTCCTTACCTTTGGGAATTGCTTGGCTCCTGGTTTTGATTCCAGTTAGAGTTACCTCTAGCCTGGGATCACAATGGGCATTGTTGGTTGCTGGCCCCCTATCCAAGGTTCCCTTTGGGCTTGTTTTTTACCTTTTTCTTAACCACGTTAGGAGGGTAATTCTCTTGATTATACTGGTGTGGTTGATTTTGGGATGGTTGCACAAAGTTCACTTGTGCATTTTTTTGCGTAGGTGGGTTGTATGCTTGGGACTAAGAATATTGTTGTCCCATGTTTTCACCTGGCCGTTGGGGGGGATTTCTTCCGTCAGTCTTTCTTCCTGCATACTGGGTCCCCTCAACCGAAGGTTAAGGTCCTCCTTGGTGATACGTTGGCACCCTATTAGTCAAATTTTTCTGCTGCATATCATGACTTTGAAATCTGGATTGAGACATGTTCTTAGTAGACCCATGTGTGTAATTGGGACTCTAATTGTTGCCACCTAGGTGTCATTGGGTCATTGACCCAATAAGTCCGTCTGCAGAGTTAGACGTGCTTGGAAATTCTTGATAAGATTGCAGGTGTGAGGCATTGGGCTGGATATTGTGTATGTATCCTGACTGCGTGTAGATCAGTTCAAGATGATGGGCTTTACTGATTGTGTCCTCTTCATATGTGGGGTTACATTGTGCCACTTCCTTTGAAATCTCCATCGTCATAGTTTTCAAGGATAAATATAAAAGGACTTGGTAGTTGAGTTTTTCTTTGCATAAATTGTGACGCCACCTCGACTCATGGAGATGCTCTCAAATATGGGCAGAGGGGGATTGTCTGAAATGAGTCAGTAGCTCCATTCCTGAATCGTGGTGAATTGGTAGCTAAAAGTATGTGAGGAATGAGGTAGCGAGGGTGCTAAAGGTTCCATGTGAAACAGGGGGTTGCTCCACTTACCATTTCATGACCACTCTGATAAGAGTGTGTTGAAATAGCCTCAACCGAATAGTATCATCTATGATGTTATTCGATGAGCACCATAGGTGAAAGGCCATTATATGATTTTTTGGGTCTTCTACTTGCTTGCCTTCAAACTTTGGTATGTTTGAAGGGAGCTTCATGGGCATGGCAGGCCAATTAGGGTCATGTGCGATGGGGTCATTGGTGAGCTTGGTCAAATCCGATAGATTCAATGCTGCTAAGAAGGGTGACTAGGAGGTTGATGCCATGGGAACGTGTGAAGGCACAAAGTTTTAGTTAGAAAAATGGTTATTCTATGACATACCCTGTTGTGAATTCAGTTGGCTTCCCATATGGGATGAACTCCTTTGCCCTCGAGGGGATGAGGGGGGAATGGTGTGCAGTGTGGTGTCGGAAGACCGATTAGGGTTCCCAAATAAGGTTGCTCCAAGATATGAGGAACCAACTACTGTGGAAATGTCCCGTCAATTGATGCCTAAACAACAAAAGACCTGGAACCCCTCCTGGTAATGGGGGGGAGGTCCAAAAGATGCCTGGATGGACAAGGTTCCATTAGAACTATTTGAGTGTCGACCAAGTTAGGTTGTGGAAAAATTTTGAGGGGATCGAGTCTATGATCACGACAAATTTATGGCCACATACATAAAACAAAGTGAAAATGAAATGAATTTTTCCTTTAACTTAATCTATGTGATCAATCAAGCAAAAAATTGTTTTTTTTATTTGCGCGTGATACTCAAAATCCTAGAAAACCAATTGCGTCCTCACACACTCAAAAGTAACTAGGCCTTGAGAGGATTTCTTGCGAGTGCTGGCACAAAATCTTGTAAGAGTTGGCGACGCCCCCAGTCAGTTGAAGAGAATCAACCAAGGTAAGGGTAGAGGGTCTTGTGCTTGCCTGCACTGTCACCTATAGGGTAAAGGATGCCCTAGCTTTGGACACTAAGACCTACCATCCCATGTGAGCGTTCGAGTCTCGGGCTTCCTGGTAGTCAGCTAATAGTACTGAGTATCATCTGGGTCAGGTAGCCCCAAATGATGATGCACGCACTGTGCCTAAGCCTAACCCCCTCTGAATCAGGTCTCTGCCGCGCTCGAGTTTTCTTTTCCGTGGGCTGATAGGTAGATTTTAAAGCTCCCCAAATAAAAAACTTCTATGTTTCAATGTGAAGTGTGATCAAGGCAGCTTATTGGATGCCTACCCCCTTGATCCTAACTTAATCTATAAATTCTCTTGTGGCCCCTGTGTAGAGAATTTATTGAGTTGGTTTAAGTTATTTTTAGGTGGTTTTCTTTTCTTAGTTGGCGAATGTGTGTGACCGTATGGTGAACAATCTCACAATTTGAACATATGGATATCGGTGATCCTTTACAAAAGTCCCCTAGTTAAACTATGTTATGTTGTTCCTTTCTCAAATGGAAAGCATTTGAGGATAATGGGCTACTTCCAAATCTTCCTAGTTAGTCCATGTGAGTGACTGAAGGGAGATGGCGGATCATGAATGTAGAGCATTCATATGCTTGTCTAGGGTCACCAAATGGTGCAAAGAATGCAAATCTTACTTTCTCTAATTGGTGATTCAATCCTAGTCCCGCAATTTCCTAAATGCAAAAATTGAGTTTAAACTACACAATTTCTACACTAGCTTATGCATGTGTGGTCATGAGCCACTTATTTGGAGTAGTTAAACTATGTGTGCATACCAAAATGTGCAAAAAACATAAATTGTTCTGAAAGAAATGGTTAGTTTTCCTCCTAATTAAACTATGTGAAATTTTTTGCAAAAACCAACTTAAATGAAAACTAACTAAATGCCTACAGAAAGAAATAAAAGGTGAGTTCTCAGAAGCTGTGGGGTATCAGCATAAGTGTTGGCAGATAAATTAGGGGCTTCCGAGCACACTTACAAGTAGAAAAAATGCAGAAAATAGGGAGAAAAAATATCTTTCCAATTTTCGCGCAAAAGCCCTTGACATGTGCGCCTTTCTACACACATGTCAGTTCTGAACGTGTGTAATGCGCCTCTGTGTGGAAAAAATGTGCCCAGAAATCCTGCAAGTAAAATATTAGGAGCTGCCTTCCTCAGTCTGTCACTTCAATGAGTCTAGGGACTGCAAGATGGGTCAAAGGACTGTCAGGTCCACTCCAGCATAGACAAAGGGTCTCCTACAAAATATGGAACAACCACATAAACTTGGGACACGTCAGTGGAGTCGAAAATCGTGTTGTTTTGGATTAGTTGCATAGGTGTATGAAATCAAGCAAGCTTAGAGAGTGTGGTCTACTCTTTAAACTATTGGTAACATGTAGAAAGTGTGGGGAGCTCAAAAGCATAAAACTCAATGGAAATAGTATGCTGAAGTATGCTCTAGTTAAACTAAAACTAAAAACACAAATATACAGAAGCTATATAGAGAGTTCCAAATGATAATAATGAAAATGATGGCTCGATTGCCTCTTCTTATTAAACATTAAAAATGGAGAAGAAATTTTACCCACTTGCCAAAGGGCCCCTAGGCAATGGTTGTAGGTCCCGATGCAAGGATGTTTCCTTCCAAGCTCTGCCTCTGATGCAGTGTCACTCTCTCTCTCTCTGCTGTGGTGGACTAATATGTTGGGTGGCCAACTATCGAGCCCTCTTTAGCTCCAGCTCTGGGTCACACACAATGCTAGTGTTGCTTGGAAAACTTTGGCCAGCATAACACTGTGATCACCATTTCTTCATCTCTTGGTGGGTTTATATAGGTGAGCTTAAAATACTCCTTCCATCCTTTGGTACATGATGGATGGTGACCCAAGGGAGAGGTGTGATTCCATTGTGTGCTAAAATATTCTTTTGTGTGCTCACATAATGTCTAAGAAGGCGTTGGTGGCTGTCCTTAGGCGGATTTCACATAAGGAGTAACTGTCCTTTGCTTGGTGTGGTCCCAGAAAGTGACTTTTTTCCATTTCTAGGAATGCGTGCTTATCGGGAAAAAAGGCACGCAAAAGGCACTCTTCTTGAAGGATAAAGTGTGAATTTGAGCATTTATGACTAGTTGAAATCTAATTTTCTCAAAATTTTAGAGATTTTAAATACTACTTGACTCGATAATGTATTCCTGTCCTATAAATCCTTCGACTCGACATCAATTGTTGTCATCTTCTGCTATACGATTTTCCAGTATTAGAACCAACTATATTAAACCCCACACCATTTTTTTAAAATTTTAAATACCCCACGTCACTTTTGTAGTCCCCACCAGTCCATGTCTCCAAACTCCTCAACCAATCAAAGCCATACCGCATGGTTTGATGCCTATGTCACGCTACCTCCGAAACCTTGCGATAAGATATGGCCCACCTATGCCACGTCAAAAGCCTCCAACCAATAGCACTCTTTCGCATCCTTTTCATGCCCAGTCGGACGGTGGGCTTATCGATGCGATAAAGCCCGTTGCACAATATAGGAATGCATTTCGAAATGAAGTTATAAGGTTTTAGAACTTATTTTAATTTTTTTCTTTTAATGTTTAACTGTATACGTCGTGATACAAGTTTCATTTATTTAAAACTTAGGCTATATGTTTTATAATCTATATTGTAAACATGAATGTTTACAATATATATATGCATTGTAATGTAACGTAGTTAATGTAGAGAAATAGTCCAATAGTGCTAACTGTGTGTTGAAAACAACAGCCAGAGAGTAAAGACTGTGTATATGGCCGAAGACAGTGAAGCAGAGTTTGAAGAGCACTATGCTGTGTAGCATCCAGAAGTTTTTTTTTGTAAATCCAGAGCCGTAGTTCTGAAGAAAAGTTGTATCTTGTAACAATCCAAGTTTTGTTAATGAAATATATGGTCAACTCCATCTCTTTGCCCATATTGTTTTTTTAAATCTCTGTGTTAGAAAAGGATTTTTTTTTTTGTTTCCTCTCTGTTGTTCTGGAATAACCATAAATTCCAACATGGTATCAGATCTATTCAGGATCTCAGCAAGTTCTGAAAAGCTAAAGGAAGAAGAAGTTTGTTGAAGTTTTGTCCAGTAGTGTGAAAGTTCAGCAAGTCAGGCATTTATCAAAAATAGAGTTGTTTTTTTTAATATTACATTCTAGAGAACTGTAAAAGAATAAGTCTCAAGGGGTTTTAGAGATATATTTTATCTCTTAGCAGTGAGAAATTTTGTTTGAAAACACCATCAGGTTTTAGTATAGTTCTATAAGGCTAGCAATGGCAGGAGCCAGCACAAGCATGAGTATGGGAAATACTCAACTCCCATAGTTCAATGGGAAAAATTATGGCTATTGGGCAATCATAATGACAACCCTATTTTTCTCTCAAGATTTATGGGATCTAGTTGAAGATGTTTTATAAGAACCAGGAGATGAACAAGCATTTAATGCCTTAACACATGCAGAGAAAGATTTGTTGAAGGGTAATAGAAACAAGGACTCAAAAGCCCTCTTCTATCTCTATCAAGCAGTGCATGAAAGCATATTTCCAAGAATTTCAGTAGCAAAGAAGTCCAAGGATGCATGGGATACCATCCAGACAACCTATCAAGGAATGGAGAAGGTAAAGACAAAAAATCTTCAAATAATAAGAAGAAATTTTGAAGTAATTTGCATGAAGGAGTATGATACAATAGACTCATTCTTCACATTATTTATTGGGTTGGTTACACAAATGAGATCTCATGGAGAGGCTATAGAAGAAAGAAGAATAGTGGAGAAAGTATTAAGGAGCTTGCCCTCAAGGTTTGATGTTATTGTAAAAACCATTGAAGAGACAAAGGACCTCTCACTGTGTACTGTTGATGAGCTTCATGCATCCATGATGAAACATGAACAAATATTGAGCAGAAAAATAAAACTATATTTGGAACATGCTTTCAAGACCCAAATGTCCTTTGGAAGAGGAAGAGGTCAAGGAAGATCAAACTAAAGAGGAAAAGAAAGAGGCAGAAGCCAAAAAAGATGAAGAAACATCCATGCAAGTACAAATGGAAGGGGCAACAACCAAAGTCATAATCAAAGCCAAGACAACAACCAACAAGGTGGAAAAAATCAAACACACGGACAAAGGTATGATAAATCCAAAGTCCAATGTCATTATTATAAGAAGTATGTCCATTATTCCAATGAATGTAGGAAGAAACAAAGTGACATGGGTAGTATAACCAATGCTAATTTAGCTAAAGAGAATCTCAGTCAAGAAAATTTGTTTTTAACATGTAATTTGGCTTAACAGAAAAATGAAGATATATGGTTTCTAGATTCAGGATGTAGCAACCATATGACTAGAAACATCTCTATGTTTTCCATGTTAGATGAAAATGTGAAGTCTCAAATAAAATTGGGGGACAGACAGTAAGGTTTTTTTCATGGGAAAAGGCAAAGTAAGTGTTTTAACAATGAAAGGAGAAAAAAGATCCATATTATATGTTTACTATGTACCTTGTATGAAATGTAACATTTTGAGAATTGGACAAGTCATTCAGAAAGGCTACAATGTATTCTTTAAGGATGATGTATATACCATCATGGACATACCACCAAGCGAACCGAGGATTGCAAAAGTGAAGATGACAAGAAACAAAATGTTTCCACTCAAGATGAGAGCATATTTGAAAAAAGGAGCTGCAATGGTAGCAGTGGCACAAGAGAAATTCCAAAGAGAGGAAAAATATGAAAAGTGGTTATGGCACTTGAGATTTGGTCATCTCAACTTTGAAGGTCTGAATTTGTTGTATGGAAAATTAATGGTAAAGGGATTACCATTGATTAAAAATCCACACAGCCTATGTGAAGGTTGCATCTTGGGCAATAAACATAGAGAAATCTTTCCATCAGGAAAGAGCATAAGGGCAAAGGCACCCTTATAAATAGTCCATTATTTTTATGTGGACCAATGCAAACACCATCATTAGCATGCAGCCACTATATGCCAAATTTTATTGATGATTACACAAGAAAAACATGGGTTTATTTCTTGAAGTTGAAAAGTGAAGTGTTTGATAAATTCTGCCACTTTAAAGCCTTTGTTGAGAATTAAAGTGGGCAGCATATTAAATTCCTTAGGATATACAAAGGAGGAGAATATATCTCCAAATAATTTCTCCATTTTTGCAGAGAAAATAGGATACACAACCAATTTACAACAAGGTATACACCTCAAAAAAATGGATTTGTTGAAAGGAAAAACAAAACCATCATGGATATGGTAAGAAGCATGTTGAAGGAAAACCATTTTCCAAATGAATATTGGGATGAAGCTGTACATTGTGTAGCATTTGTTTTAAATAGATGCTCAACAAAGAGCGTAATGAATAGAATTCCAAAAGAAGCATGGAGTGGCATAAAACAATTTGTCACCCACATGAGAGTTTTTGGATGTATGGTTTATGCACACATTCCATATCAGCTAAGGAAGAATTTGGATAGTAAGGGCGAGAAGTGCATATTCATTGGATAGAGTGAAGAATCCAAGGCGTAAAGATTGTATAACCCATCCACCAAGAAATTTATGATAAACATCGATGTACAATTTATTGAAGAAGAAGCCTTGGATAGAAGCATTGAGAAAACAATGAATGTAAAAAGTTGTTTGACTCATGATGAAGATGAGGAAGAAATGGCTGAAAGACATCCCTCATTAGTAGCACCACCTCCACCATTGACTAGTACATTTGGGGGAAATTCCGACACTTGGTTCTGACACTTTTGACCAAATGTTGGAAATTTCCCTAAATTTTTTCAATCCCACCCGAAACTGTCGCTATACCGACGTTTAGAGAAAAATTTTGCAATACCGACACTTAGAGAAGGTGTCGCAATTGCGATATTTGGAGGAAGACGTCGCAATTGCAACAATATGCCCCAAAGCATCGCTATTGTGACGACTACCTCCAAACTTTGCAAGTGCGACACAATTTCTAAGTGTCGTAATTGCGACGTTTGGCCGTCGTCGGTATAATGACACTTACATTCCTTTGCAAAATCCACGTCACTTATGGTTTATCTTTTATTTTATTTTGCTTGAACTAAGTCTTATTTCCATGTGGATTGTGTAATTTCACTTTTATTGCATATTATAGAATGTGTTTGTTTATAAGATTATATGATACATGTGAGATAAAGGTTTATTATTTATCATATATAAATAAATTTTATCAATATTGTACATTTACAGTTTTATGAGGTGATGTTATAAGTAAATTCATAAATATCTCTTTTTAATCCTAACCTATGTATCATCAATATTGTACATTTACATTCTTAATTATGAGGTAATGTTATAGGTAAATCCATGAATATCTCCTTTTAATCTTCATTTTACTCCATGAATATGTTTGGAAATGAAATTTCAATAGATTAATTTTCTTGCTATTATATGTTTTACAAAGATATGGTAACGAATTCTCTCTTGTTCTTCTTAGAAATAATTATATATAATTTTTTTTTTCAAAATAGATTAAAAAAATTATATGAGAAAAATTATTAATTCATCAATATGTTTGTTTGTGTGTTGTGATGAATAATTTCATAGTTCAACTTAATGGTTCATTATATAATCATGTGACCATCACCAATGATATATCTTAAAAAGCAACTGAAAATCCATGTGTACAAAATCGATCTATACTGTAGAGAGTGGTTCTCATATCACTATGTAAATTGTTGTATGCTACTTCAACAAAATTATAAGATAAACTTTAATACACATCATATATGCACCATAACAATTGCCATACAACTAATTTGTTTTAGGATACATGTGGCATTCTAGGGGTAAATTCCATATGATGTGTATATCAATATATTAGGTGTTGGTAATTTGTGAGTATCTAAGAAATGATAAGGAATATCCATACATCATGATCTTGTAATGTGATTATAAATTGTGTCTATAATTTCCATAAAATGTATAAATGATTTGTTTAAAAAAATCAACACAATCAACCCTAAACAATGCTCATGATGTGGAATGTCATTGGCAAAACCAAAATGATGGTCACATGTCCCATTTCTATGGTAATGGTGATCATATATATGTTGTAGCGACACTTGATGAGTAATTAAATAAATCTCAGAGTGTGACTCATTGTGCCATATTTTTTTTAAAAATGATTTGTTTTCCTAGTTTTTACTAATTTTTTAACATATTTTATTCATTTGGAAAGCTAATTAATGATGCTTTAAGTAATTAGGACCTAATGAGAGATCATCTTCACATATTCAATGAAATATCTTTGGTAATTGTAGTCACTATATGAACCGCACATGCATGCTACTTAAGAAAAAATGAAATATAAACTATAATACACATCTTATATCTACCATAACAATTGTCATACAACTTATTTACTTTTAGATACATATGAAATACTTCAGGTAAATTCCATATTATGTGTATACCAATATAGTAGGTGTTGGTAAGTTATGAGGATCTAAGAAATGATAGGGTATCCACACATTAGTGCCCTGGTGAATTATTTGCATAATTTTCTATTTGTTGTAATTTTGTTGCTTGGATTTGTTATAGATTTCAAATAATACAATTATCTACCAATTTTTCTTTATAAAGAAGAAGTACAATAATTAGTCACCTAAAAGTGAGCCATGTGAAAATATTGGTAACATGAGTAACTTGGTAAGCTGTAAATGAAAAGTGAATAACCTCCACTCACCAATAGGTGGCAGGCAGGGTTGGAATTTGGATTTCTCTTTACCCGTCACACAATTTTTTTTGACGTTTTGGTCATTATTTTTCTAGTCAATAAAATTTACATTTAAAATTTTGCACTTCATTAATGACGTTCTCGTAATAAATTAACCCTTCACCAATAAAAGTTTGATTAAAAAAATTGAACACTCTTCCATTTTCTTTGGATTTTGGAGTGTGATATATCTGTGTCATGGAATTTTAATACCTAAAGTTTCAAGAGAAATAATTGATTCTTTTCAAACTAATATTTCCTCAATATATGCTATGATCTACTAAAAATTACTTCAAAAAGAAAGTAACCTTCCAATATAAAGAAAAAAACATGAACGAGCTTTCCTTAAATTGCAATAAATTTATGTTTATTATTAATATTGCATAATCTGTCTTATAAAAATTGCATAATCTGACTAAGAACAGATCCTCAGTGCATTTTTTATTGTTGTTGTGATTAAAATAATGAGCCAAAGAATGCTAAGGCACTCCAAGAAATCAATCTATGTATTATTTCTCACAAAATCATGTTGAGTAGTGGAGACTAAGCACTAGATTTTTTTTTTGTCCTCAATCTCTCTATTAATTATCTCTATGTAGTTATAAGAATAACAAGCCAAAGAAATCTTAGGCTTCCAAAGAAATTATTCTCTGTGTGCAGAAATTAATGATTACTGTTGACTAAATGTTATACCATTTGAAATTGTTGAGCGAAATTAATCAGGCCATGATGTACCATTTGTCAGTATCTATTTTCTCATTTATGAAATTGAAAGTATAATAATTCTATTGAAATTTTAATAACTATATATATATATATATATAATGATTAATAATAATTAAAATAAAATTTTTAAAAGACATCATAAAAGCCTAGTAATCACGAACTATTATGATAATTTAAAAATATAGAACTCAGGCTAAACATAGTTACAAAGATACCAAGAAAAGAAGAGTGCATGTGCATGATAACGTCTTTATTGAAAACCTATGAATGACATTCTCAATGAAGAATCAAGACTCAACTGGATTGGATTGTGTATCAAAACAGTAGGAATGAATCAAAGTTCAATGAATGAATAACTTGATCGAGAAAATTTATAGGAAAAGGTAACTTGAGTATAAATCTACTAAACCTCACTTCCATGATTAAAAAAACACCCCCACCTTCTCAGTGGTCCCATCATGGTCCACCTATTGAAAAAAAAACCAACAAATATTATTTTTTATATATTTTTGCATGGCCATTGGACAATGATTTACTATGGTTTTCCTACTAAATTCCAATGGATGATTATTCAAAAATATTGAGAATTAGTTTAGTCTCAAGGCATAGCCAAGAGTATTACTAGATAATTATAGATTACCTCTCCATTGGATGATTGTACATTTTTCATCTAATTTTTCACGTGAGTTTCAGTTGATGCTAGATATTTTCCTTCTATTTCTTTAGTGAAGCTAAGAGTTAACTTTGATCTTACATTAATAACTATACTTGCATGAATATCCATGCTTTTATACTTCCCCACTGTGGTAAATGTTGATGTATGGCTTTGGCCCATTGATCTTACAATTAACTCACTATTCATATTCAATTTTCTCCAGTTCAGCCCAATAAAATAAGGAAAACAGAAAATGAAGTCTTGATTTTTCTTTCCAGTGTTCCTACATAATACAAATACTCTTAAAAACCAATTAATATATAAATTTTCATCATTCATGCTAAAATCAGTTTCAATTTTTTTAATGAATCTACTTACAATTAATAGATTACATTGCTCACAGAATAAGAGATAATTTAGAACTATGATTTCACAATAATAAATTACCCTAGCAGTTCAAACTTTGAACATACCTTATGAAATTAAAATATGGCAGGTTAATGAGCCAATCAAGTTTCCTCGGAGCCAAGCCACCAGCTATATTAACACTACTTCATGTTGGGGCAGATTGGCATTCTAATTTTTTAGTGCTATAGCCATACATTTTCACTGCTTAACTAATCACAACCTTGGAAGTTTGCAGGACAACGGGCTTTATTCTTTCTTTGGTGTTTTATGTAAAAGAAAGGATTTGTGAACTTTTTGTAATAGGAAGGGGAAAAATAAATTGATTCTAATTTTAAAATATCAATAATGATAAGTGGTAATTCCTTTATTAAATTTTTAATTTTTAGTGAGCCAAAAAAGTAAGGAAAATTTCCTTACTTTTTGACTATAGCCTTGCAATTGCGAAGAGGACTAGTGTTGCAAAATTATTGGTAAGTGGAAATTAAAGGGCGTAAGAATGTTTTTGAAAAAAATTCAAACGTCAAAATTAAGTCTTCTATCCTTCCTATCACGTCACGGAAAACGGGAATCCACAAATTCTAGTCGTCAAATACGTGCAAAATGCCTCATGAAGGGAAAAATGGAGGACTGGTCCTATGCTGCTACATGATTTAGGGTTTCATGTGGCAGCAGGGAACCTTGTATAATTTTTCAAGGATAGGAAAGGATAATATTGTCAATTAATCATCACATGAAACTTCATCACCATTTGAAAATTGTGTCCTAATTTGAAATAATAAGACTACCCAACTATTTCATTATTTAATTTAGATTGTGTAATACAAAAGAATATCCTAGATAACTTAAATAATGTAAGTACTTTTGCAAAAATTTAGTGGGGAAAACCTTCAATTACATTTATTTTGAATATCCACTTGCATTTTAAGCCATTTTAATTATTCTTTCATGGCTATTATAGTAAAAATTTCAATCTCTTGTAGAAATTTGTTTGTCACTTGTATTAGAAATGCAAAAATCAAATGTATATAAAAATGATTTGAAATGCAAAAATCAAATGTGCGCTACATAAAAATGATTTTATTAAATACTAAATTAACGTCTGAAATCACGCACACATTCGCCCTCAGCTCTTGCAGAACAGCATTCACCCTCAACATTCGCCCTCGGCTCTTGCAGAACAACATTCGCCCTCAGCTCTTGCAGAATAGCATTCTCCCTTAGCTCTTGCAGAACAGGATTCGCCCTCAGCATTCACCCTCAGCTCTTGTAGAATAGAATTCACCCTCAGCATTCACCCTCAGCTCTTGCAGAATAGCATTCGCCCTCAGCATTCGCCCTCAGCTCTTGCAAAATGGTAAGTTCTTACTATAGGCCCTTCCTCCTATAGTAGGGTTGACTCTATTTGGGTTTTTTTGGTCAATTCCATTGGATTGTGTTAGGCTATAGGGTTCCCTCTAGATTTCTTCCAATGTTCTTTCGGATGAGTTTCAAAGAGGATGTGTAAGATGTGTTTGTGCTTGCATGAATTTTACTCCACTAGTTTCATGAAGTTTAAGCTATGGATTTTAGTTCGACAAACTCATCCATCTCAACACCCAATAACGAATTGCCCTTGGTATGATCTATATTGAAGGTGAAGTGAAAAGTGGTAGAGAATGGGAGATCGAAATTCATCAACTTTATCACAAGGGTAGTACTCCAGATCAAAAGTGATGAGCCTTAGTTCTCCAGATTTGGGGATTTTCTGATGACATACCAAAGGTCACATCCATACAACCATATCAAGGTCAATGTTGAGATCATTCTCATATAGATATAGGTCACTAATATATAGGGTTAATGTTGATGACCTATAGGGTTAAAAAATATATGATTGTGGTTGGCTCATTTATAAATATTACCCATTTACAGTAGAGCACAAGAACACTAAATATGGCCCGAGAAGAGCCTTTACAACAGGAAATGGAATTTCAGCTGCTTCATCAATAACCAATAGCTCCCCTTGAGAAAACTTTTCATAATCTTGGGGCTGGATATACTGCATAGCAAACAATTGTAGTTATCATTCATGCTCCAATATATTAATATAATTTTTACATTGAACTGAAGAAAGGGAAACAAGAAAATGCTAGCCATCATACAATGCTTTGACATAAGAGTTTTGAGTGACATACTTGAAAAAAAGAACTCATCTACTGATATTTATAATCATTTGAGTTATTCAAGTTAAACACGATGTCAAGAATCAAGATTCAATACCCTCTATTATCTTCATCACCCAATAAAAGATTTAAATTTTTCCCAAAGAAATGCTTATTAAATTGGCAGCCATTATTTCTCCCTGCTTTAAAAACCCTACATTTAAATGAAAACAAGCATTGCATTTCAATTACAAAAATCTATTAGTGTTCAAATGTACATGTGTGCATCACTTGTGTAGGGTATTCCTTTTCCACTTTCACATTATCCAAGAATGTGTGCAATATAGTTCATATTTTTTGTGATTTAGATTATCTTGAAAAAGGAAAGGTAAATTATTTCCCATGGAAAAAGAAGGTTTTCCATTTTTACTACTGGAAATGGTACAACAAAGTTCCATTTCTACCCGAAACTCCTATGAAACAGGAACCAAATAAATGTCATGTCCTCAAAGGACATCATTTGGCTTTGAAAATGGCCATTGCATCGTGTTGTTTCTTATATTACATCACGATAGTTTTGTAGGTCATTTCTTGTTTCTTGAGATGAAAAACAACCAAAGAAATTGTGAAGATCCTTTCAAGAAATAAATGACCATTTCTCAATCATATCTCAACTATTTTTTATTTTATTCAATGGTTTCTTACTTTGAGAGAAATTTGACACTTTTATAAGGAATATAACATAAAAACACAAAATGGGAAGGAACTGATGAGGTATATGACCTTTAGTTGTTGTTAATTAAGAATTGATAATACACGATGCATGTTCTGTACTACAAAATAGATTCCTTTCTGGAGTTAGGACACATCGTATTGAATAAAAGTTGTAGTTTCTAACTTCTTGTATTGGTTCATCAATCTTGAAATTCAGACATTGCATGTCTTCATTGCTTCATGTGTTGAATAATCTGCATTATATCGTACAATAGGAAATTAGGAATTATGATTATTATTACTTTATGGATATGTTAAGTTACTTTTAAGTTCTCATGGTTTAGTGTGAAATTATTCTTGTGTGCCCCTAGGCCCAGGTGAAGGAATGCCAAGGACTGAGAACCCCAGTTTTTAAATGGTATTGTTTCTTATACCCAAAAACCCCTCAACATCACTTCTTATTAGTTCTTAACAATAGTGTTGTAAACAATTTGAGAATTGATATAGCAAAATATCACACTTCTCAAGATAATTTCCTAAAGCTAAAGTGTGATACCATGTGTAATTCAATAGCCCCATTGTCACCTCACCAACCTCTTTTCAGTTTGGTCTAGCTCTCCACCAACTCAAGGGGGGTTCTCCCTAGTAGATGTTAGGGATCTAATTTCCCAACCAAACCAAGTCAAAAGCCCCCTAACTCTCTATGTTTACTACTATCAATACAAATATTGAGCAATAGGGTCAGAGATGCACCCTGAAGATAAAATTGCCACGGTATTTTTGGGTAATTTCAAAGGGAAAGTCCCCAAACACATATAATCAAGGAATTATAACATGATTTCAAACATTAAATATCAACAAAATCGTTTAAAGGATATTGAAAGGAAAAATGTGATGGAAGATAGAAAGTGTGTTACTTACATGCTCTAAGGATTTTTCAATAGTTGCTCCAAAAGCTTCACTTCAAGGCCCTTCAAGATCGTCTCCAACAATGCTATACCATCAGCTTCAACAATGTTGCTCCAATAGTGTCCTCAAGGTCTTCACAACAAGTTTACCAGAAGTTCCTTCACCAATATATTCCATAAGGTCTTCATTGTCAACTCGTCTCTTGTTTGGGTGCCTTAATTTGCAATGACATGTTTCCAGGATTGAATTCAATGCAAGGCATATTTGAAACTCTAACTCTGTCTTCCGGTGTCTTATTAGAAATTATTTCAGTTTTCATTTTTTGTTTTCAAGTTAGATATTGTTTTCAAGTTTTTACATTTATAATTTTATTGTAATCTGGCAGATTGATCAGGGAAGTACAGGAACAACCCCGAGATGGGATGATCATGGAAAGAGGCCAGTGGAAGAACATGTAAAGTGCCAACATTGCTCTATCTTCAGGTATTTTAGTTATTTACATAATTGAAATAATATTAATTTTGTTCAAATATTCAGACACCTAGCTATGGTACGCTTGATGATTCCCTGTATGAGGAAGAGCTTTCTTCATCCATATCTCTAGTGCTCTTGTTGCGAAAAAAGGCATGAAATGCAAGGTCAGAATTTGATACTTTGATAGAAGCGACTCAAACACCTGAAATAGAAGAGAGGATAAAAAAACTTATGACCCAGCTAGAAACATATCAGGTAGTAATAAAAATTGAAAAGGATATTTTTTTTGTTCTACATGAGATGAATTGTGATAGTTTGATTTTTAATTTTTACATTGACTAAACTAACAAAAATTTCTTTTGTATGTAGCGTTTTCTGACACTTGCTGAACCCGATGTTGGTGGTAGTTGGACACAAGGGCAAGAGATTGCCCAACAACCCTCTCGTACACCTTCTACTCCTTTAGGTGCCAACCAAGAAACACACCCTGCCCAAGCAGACACCCAGCCAACTGTTGAACGTGTTGGCAGTGTTGAGGCTGATGTGGCCAACTACATTATTGCGTTTCCTGGAGCTACACGTGTCAGCTCCATAGGGACCATTAATGGCATGTTGTTGATGAATGATGAAGGTGTCCCTATAAATCACGTACAACTCCCAGGTAAATTTTAATATTTTAACTATTTCATGTACTTTATGTAAAACATATTTATCATGATTTTTATTTTTAAATTAATGATAATATATTTTTTTTATGTGTAGGAAACAATGAGTTCTACAGGTTTTTGGAGAGCCATGCATTGGTAATTTTTGGCCCAACCATATGCACAAGGTGGAATTCCTAGAATTCCAACCTGAAAATAGAACTTCTAGATTATCTAGAAGCCCTTTTTGGGGTCAGCACATTTGACAGAACAACGATGGCTCGAGTAGCTGGAAAATATTTGAAATATACTAGGGACACCTATAAGACGCAATTGTAATTTAACCCTAGATATGAGCATCTTCTCACAGTTCTAGATAGTGAGTGGAGAGCACTCATCCATGACCGAAAATAGAAAAGGGCAAAGAAAGAAGGAAAAATGCCAACTGTACCCACAAGGTAAATTACAACTTTAATTCAATAGCTTTAATTTTCTCTATGTCTAAAATAAAAGTGTGCTACATCATATCTGAATTCAATATTTTAATGATATGTTTCCTGACACCTCGAAGGAAACCAAAGCTAAGATTGAAAAAAACGACCATCACAAGCTAGGCCAGGGCGGCTACTTGAAATTAGCCACAAGAATTGTAATTAAGTAGCTAAACATCTTATAATTAATTGTATCGCCTTCCAACGTTTTTGTAATCCTATCAAATATGATTAAAAATACACAATCATATGTAATGTAGGGTGATGACTTCGGAACAGAAACTACAGAGGAAGATAAAAATATCGCTTTCCATTTCTGCTATCAAGCCGTAGTTGAACGTCGCAGAAGCTTGGGGCAGGTCCCAAGATCCAGAATGCCTGATAAGGTAAAAAATTAACCTTTCAATATGTTTGTTTTCATCCATAAATTTAATGTCTAACAACTTTGTTTAAATCAGGGGAGCAGCACTACCGATGAGGCAAATAACCCAGTTTTAGAGCCAGATGTAGATGTTCCTCACGTGCAACCTGATCATTGTAGTGGGGACTAGGCCGACAATGCTACTATCAGTGAGGGCCATGACGATAATTAATTTCCACTTATAATTTTTTCTAATTATACCTTGATGGTTGTCCTTATAACGTTTTTTGTTTAAATGACAGAGAATGTTTCCCTTGAGGATCTTACCAAGAGAGAGGAAGACAGGGAACAGTCCCAACGGCGACAACTGGTGCACCAGGTAAATAATCTCATTGCAATTTTTTTTATTAATATTACCGAACTAGTTCAATGATATTTAAAAACCGACAATTAAAATTTAATATTATCTGTTTTTGTAGGCGATGCCCCGTCACTGGATGAGACCAGACATCGTGACTACGCAACTAGGTCAGCAATGCGGGTCGAAAGGCACGAAACAGGAGCAGAGCATGATGATATTGATGATGTAATTAGGAGCTTTAGAAATAGGAAGAAGAAAAAGAAAATTTGATAATGTAAAATATTGTATTATTATAAGACAAACGTTACCATACTTGAAACTTTTTTTGCGTTATATAAAAAACTCATTTATCGTACTATTTTTATGTCAAGCATTAATTTCAATGTTTCGTTGCATATTTTTTGTTGAATTATTTTTTTATTATTTATTGAATATTTTTTTTTATGCTCATGAAAGTAAAAAATGAAATATAGATTGGGTATTGGGGAATTGAGACTGATGTGAGGGTGGGGGGGGGGGGGGGCGCAATAAGAGCTTCCACCTTCACATGGTTGGCCCTATTTAGTAGAGAATAATTTATTCGAGTGATTTAATCTTGGAGCAAACCTCCCTCGATCCAGCGTAGCAACAAAAAAGTCATTGTTGACTTAGTTGCTACTCTTTCATATCGTGGGAGGCTTGTTCCAAGTTCATGCGACTCCAATAAATTGTTCTTGAAATGAAGAGGAGCTTATTTAGGTATGTTTTGAAATTTTCAACATATGTTCTAACATTATCATAAGAATGAATCTTATAGTAAAAAGTACTACATCAATTACTTGTATTTATTGTATAGATAATGATGGATTTTGATTCACTTGGTAGTGCAGGTACAAATACTCTTGCATCATGAGCAATACAACTTGTCAACTAGGGTCATGTCTAGGATATTTTTGCTTGTGTGATTGACCAGGTTCGTAATGTCACATTTTGTAAGTTCCTTTACAGTTCATAATTCAATATTAAGCTTGTTCATGATTATTATCTAGGTTTTTTGTATGTGTTTTTTCATCTATTTGATTGTAAGCAACTCTGCATGTTTCCTGTTGTTCACTATGATTTCTCCCATTACCACTCCCAGGATGAATCCAACTTTATTGTTACATAGGTTACTTTATTCTTACTATGATTTCTCCATTTACGATTTCATAGGTTACATCATGTAAAGTTGTCAATCTCAGGTTGGTGATGAGCTTCAGTTCTCCAGATTTGGGGCTTTTATGATATTTTCTCCCTCATGTCATTCCTACATCACCACGTTGTTTGAGCATGCCAATTGTCTACCACTTGTACCAATTGGCACATGTCAATCTCTGAGTGGTGCCACATTTCACCTATTTTCGGCCCATTTGACCACCTGAAAAACTCAAATCCACACACCATGTGTCTTTATCATGGAGTGCCACATGTCCTAGATATTTAGGCCGATAGGCCTTTTGTTATGAAAGAGATCAATTTTTTTCTTCAACACTTCTTATCTAGGCACGGCACCTGTTACTTGTTTAATCTGATGGTCACAGTCTCTCGGGTTACCTTCTAGGTTTGACATACCACTGGTTTCTAGTATATTTCCATGGAATCGGTCTAAAAATACGAACAACAATCCACACACCTGCAACCATCGACAGACCTGCCGTTTTAGTAGCTGCATTTCTGAAACTGCCAATACACCTGCCGTTTTAGTTGCTGCATTTCGGAAACTGCCAATACATCTTTCGTTTCATTCTCTTGGACTCTTTGTATGCATATTTTTCATATAATTTTATCACGAAGTTGGCTGCAATGCTTTGACATGCCTTTGAATATTTTTGTAGGTTAGAATACATTTCAGGCCAAAGCTATTGAATAGACTTGATGAGATAGTTGTATTTGATCCTCTTTCTCATGATGAGCTCAGAAAATTTGCTAGACTACATATGAAAGATGTAGCGATTCGTCTTGCAGAGAGAGGTGTTGCTTTAGGGGTTACAGATGCTGCTCTGGATCTTGTTCTTCAGGAAGCCTATGATCATATAAGAAATCACTTTGTTTTGATTTCTTTCTTATTCAGAGTCTATCTTGCTAGGGGATGTGCCCGTTATGGTTTTTTATGAGACTTTTCAATTTCATCACCGTCCCCCATAATATGTTTGATTGTGTTTATAAATAAAAAACAATTATTACACCAAACAATAAATAATTAACTATACTATGAGTAATATGATATCTTGAAATAATTCTCATTATAATTTCATAACCTCTGCTCTCACTTGGTGGTTTCTATATCACTAAGTGTGTCTTCTTTAAAATTATAGTTACAAAAGACAATGAACAATCAACTACACTGTGAGTGATATCTTGTAATAATTCTTATTATAATTTCCTAACCTCTACTCTCACTAGGTGTATATATCACTAGGTTTATCTATTTTAAAATTATAGTTTCAATGGTAGATAAATTATTATCTTAAAATTATAGCTTTGATGGTGATACCTTGTGATTGATAATGCAGTTTGAAGCAGCTTTGGATTTGACTAATATAGTCTCAGGAACCTCTGAGAATAAAAAGGTTGTGATTTATTACGGGGCACTTCTTATATTTGTGGAACTTCTTACCTATGGGAATGATAATTTTCAAGAAAAGGTAGCACGTTTATTTTAGAGGCATAAAATTATTCTTCGCAACTATCTTTATATATCTGTAATTTTGGAATTTGATTTAAAAAACTAGTACCCAACTTTGAGTTCAACTAGTGTTCGTTTAAGGATATTTGGGCTTTGGGAAATATTTCTAGAGACTCTAAAAAATTTAGGGATCTTGCCCTTAGTCATGGAGCTCTGAGGAAGGTGCTTGCCCAGTTGAATGATACTGCTATAATTTTAATGATAAGAAATGCTACATGGGCTCTGTCAAATTTTTTCCGTGGTAAACCCCAAACACTATTCGAACAGGTAAGCAGAATACATTTTCTACCTCTTCTTCTTAGTTCACATATACTATGGATTTTTTTTTTAGATCTTGGTGCTTGGTATATTTGGATGTAATATGGACCTAGGCGCTTGTTCATTACAATGACTCTGTCATCAGGTTTTAGAAATTGCTCAGAAATTTGGGTTTCACAAGGGGATTACCCTTGCTTGCAATTATCGATTATCAATCACATTCAAAAAAAGTCTTTCGTAGCATTGCTGAGCTCTTTGTAGGTGAATTTCTAAGGCAATTTCAAAATATCTGAACTAAATTTTTCTGTCCTTTTCAATACTCTTCTCTTGTAACAGAACCAGACAAACAATCTAGTGGCCAATGCAACAACAACAACACCTCCTGTTGCAATGCCTGCAATTCACCCTCTCTGCACGCATGAATTACTATGGCACCCTCTTTTGTGAACAGGTATTGGAGCTGAAGGTATTGTTTTCTATTACGATCGTGAAATTCAACATCCAAAGTAGTATCAAATTCCATTGCAATAGTACTCCCCGGCGAGGGCAACAGTTCATTGAGACCTATTGGACTCATCACCCCCAAATAGCCTCCAGGGCTACCCAGAGTGTGATCATCTAGAGCAATAAAAAATGCTGAATTGAAACAAGAACACGACACACATTGGTTACAGAAAATGAGAAACACGTTTTGAAAGAAGAAGAAACTTTTGTATTAGGGTCCATAAATCTAACTAGTCTATTGTACAATTCCTTACCTGCACTTCAAATTGGTACTCCCAACTCCATGCTAAGGCTCACTGTGCCATTCTTCAGATGAGCATCTTAACATGAAGTTTGATTCTAGAAAACCCAAGTCCACTGTTATATGCCCAAGACCTTTGTTACAACGAGTAGAGTTCTGAGCGAAATACTTCACAATAGGAAGCAAAATAAACATTGCAAAATTGCTCGCTTTAGACTGATAATTTTTTTTGCGAAAATTCAACTGCGGACAGTAAAATCATAATATCAAACACAACCAATCCACAATGTAATTTGAACATGAGGATTTATAACCAGAGAAAACCCTCTCTAGGTTAAAAGAATTCCAGAATGGCTTTAATATTCTACTAATGAGCGCTTACAACAGCATAGAAATTACTATCACAATGAAATCTGCTGGAAGAAGAGCCTTTGTACAGTTTCTACATTTCCATAGTGGA
The DNA here is from genome assembly GCA_034641835.2 of Pinus albicaulis. Lineage (NCBI taxonomy): Eukaryota > Viridiplantae > Streptophyta > Pinopsida > Pinales > Pinaceae > Pinus > Pinus albicaulis. The sequence goes on from CM076584.1 coordinate 1,474,398,327, forward strand.
AGCAATAATCTTGCTATCTCTCATGATCTGGTTCTGTGGTCAAATCCTTTGCTATGGCTGTCTTGTTCTACTAAACGTGAATCTATCTTAGCTTTGGCTCTGGTTCTCATTTAGGATCGTGGCTATCTGATCTTGCTGTGGCTTTGACTATACAAACTTGTTCAATAGGAAAATTTTGACTCTGCTATATATAGGAGCTTCAATGGGTGCTCTCAAACTACTCTACTACAGTAGTTGCAATCTCAATGCACTTCTACAGCAGTTGGCACCATGAATCTGCTTTGTTATAATAATGGCTCATGTCAAAAAACTGTGCTACAACCATTGGAACCATGAATCTTCTCTCTGCTTCATCAAATGGTTGGCACCATAAACTGACTTTGCGCTCCTCGAGGTGATGATAGTGGCAAACACTTTTTTGGCCAGCTTTGTTTTGTCTCTGATTCAAGGCAGAACTATGTTGGCCTTTTTTTTTTACTCCTTGGAACTTAGTTCTCTCATATTTGCCATCCTATCCCCAGTTTTCTACCAAGAAAGACATAACTTCACAATATCAAAATTTACTATTTTTGGCCATTTATCTTTAGTAATGGTACAGCTTTAATTTGGTGCATTTGTACAGTATCTGAGGAGCACTCTCAAGTTGTTATTCAGTATTTTAGCATAACTACTACATTTAACTGCCATTCTCTAATATTTATATCAAACATAATAATTCTTAAGGTAGTTCCACATTTGTGAAGCAGAAGGAATGCTTCTGACAACTTCTTGTCATAGTGGTACAATTCCGTTCGCATTTTATCTTTTATAAACCTCCAATTTTCCAAACGTAGTAGAGGCTACAGTTTGCATCTAAAATTTTGGACAAATATGTTTATTATTCTACAAAAATTGCATTAAGAATACAGTGTTGTGTCTACTAAGCACAAATAATTGTTGTACTAAGTCATCTAAACATCTTGACATCCTCGTTTTATATTCCTTTTCTGTTTTCGCAAAGTTTCCTCTGCTACGGAAAATGTAATTATATTAATTTTTTTCCATCGATATACGGATTAGATCTAATTAGATGTAAACCCTTGCTACAGTGGTTATTTGAATGGGTTAGAATGTGGATTGTTATTTGTTTCTTTTGAAATACATGCATTACCAGTACACGAGATCTTTGCATTAATTTTGAAATGTTGAGATCTTTGCATTGATGTTGCCTTTGCTTAGTGGTGTCCCTGAGATTGAGCTGATCCAAAGGCAATAGATGTGCATCAGTGGTCGATTTCTCTTTTCTAGTACTATAATCCAAATCCTCTAGCATGAAAAAAGGTGCCGCATCAATTATATCTAGGATTGATCTTTTTTTTCTCACCTTCACTTTAGGCTTGGAAAACTTTCTTCCAGGTTTTTTAGCATTTGACTCACTTGATAGACAGTGATATATGTGGGAATTTAAGGCTATATTGGATGTAGATGAGAAATATCTACAAACAAGAAAATCCTTTGGTATCATGGCCTCTGGAAAAGATCCCGGATTCCTAGATTCTTCGTTCTTCCTAGGATCTACCTTGCTCTTCTCCAAATTTTGGATCTGCCTTGTAGGCTCCTGCCTCTTCTACACTAATTGAATTGGAGCACCTATATTATGATATCAAATCATCCACTACTATGAAATGACTCAGGTCACAGATGCTTTTCTATACTTTCCTTTTGGGCACTTCACCGCGAACCAAGTTTTAAAATGTCACAACCCACTTGATATTTATCCCTAGCAAAAGTGTCACATGTGAAGATTAGGCTTTTGATGAAGCGAATAACTTGGTAAAGAGATTTTTTGATTACTTATGTATTCGGCCCAACAATATAGATTTTGATGCACTATCATTTTTAACCATGTGCTGAAAAACATACAAAAAACTATGTTTTTAGTGAAATTTGAGTTCACAAGAATCGATGCCAGTCAAAATCTAGACCTTGCTCCCAGCTTATTGGTAAAAGGCAGTACTCATATTTCATGCAAGTAATGGAATGCCTTTTTTGTTGTTTTATCTTGTCTTATTCTAAATTCCAAGTCTAGCATCAATGATTGTCTTATGCTTCAGAAAAACGGTATTATGCTTTAGAGAAGTGTATCTACTTCTTATTATACTTGTTAACTTCCAAGTCTAGCATCAATTATTATTTTATGCTTCACACATAATCTATTTTTCATTATACTCCTTGAAACATTTTTTATTAGTTGAATGAGACAAACTTAAAAGGAGTAAGCTAATATAATAGCAAAAGGATTTATGTCACAAGTCTAATATTCTTATAGGAATTCAATGGAAATTTCAGGCGTCACCTGAGTAATCTTCAGTGTCTGCAAATTTTGACATCCAGAGAGAATTTTGTTACAAAATTTGGCAACTCCTATTTGAAAACATGTTGATGTTGATGCGTAGCGATCTCCTTCATTTATAGCCATGTGTAGGAATATTTGAAAATTCCAGAATAAAAATGCAGAGAGTAATACTCTCCTCTTCTAACACAGAGAAAATATTGACATTTCTTCACTAGAAATAGAGTTCAACACTTTGAAAAATTTCTATTCCTTCAAAAAAAAACTATCACAAATTCTTCCTCATTGAGAGGGATTACAAAATGTGACTGCTACAAAATGCAATGCACTCAAAATTCTTCTTCGTCTCTAAAACTACGCACTGTTGTGCTCTTCAAAACACTTACACTACTATTGTGTGTAATAATAAACTTTACAACTACATTATGAAATAGGCTCACAGCCCTTTTCTTTTATATGCAACGCATATATTAAAAACATAACAAAACTATGTAAATGAAAAATCTATTAAAATGCTCCTGGGGTCCACAATTTATAAATGTTTTAATATATATATGTATATATACGTCGCATTTAAAACAAAATATTACCAAAACGAGTGTGGGACCTTAACAAACAATAAAACTATTGCGCCGCACATTATATAAAACATATAACAAAACCTTTGTCAAAACTTCAAATGAACCCTTTAGCCATGGAGCCTGCCGGACTTCAAACGGTGATAAACCATAATTGAAACCAAATTCGCATTCCAAAATATCCTGCTGACGTCGGCCAATTTTGTGACGTGAAAACCAAATGAATTCCGCCCTAATATTTTTCAGGTCCGAATTTGGGCTGGCGTATGGAGAGAGAGTTGTGACACGAATTTCTTATCAAATTCGCCCTAATATTTTTCGGGTCTGGATTTCCACTGTGCAAGCGGCCCAAACAAAGATCCGCTCCAATCAATTTCTGCCACGTGTCCTCCTCTGGCTTGCCGTTGTGCGGGACCACCAAAATTTAAACAAAACACGCGCTTCAATCAAAAGTTGCCCTGTTCCCAGATGCGGGCACATTGGATGGCGTTTAAGGCGATGGGACATGGATGTGGTGATTTCATATCAATCGCATTAAGTTTTAACACTTTTCAATCAGCTGATATTTAAGTTCCAAGGTTTTCACATCAGTCGCATTAAGTTTTAACGCTGTTCAATATCGGACCTCCACTCCTGTTAGCGATTCCTCATGCTACAATATGCTCTGACCTTCGGCTCTCATCAATGAGAGATTTATGACGGGTGTTCTTCGATGCCATTGTAGTCGGGTCGATAAAATGGCATTTCGCTATGGTTTCTCAGATGAGCCACAACCTTTGAATTGCATATGCTCTCAAGTTTCTATGTTACACTGCCTACTCACTGTGACGGGAAGGAGAAGCCAGCTGAACTGCTGCTTAGACCTTGGTGCAAATCTGCATTTCTCTTAGTCTGGTCTGTGTCTATCTTCCTCAGTTTCTTGGAATCCTGTTTCTCCATCTCCTCTTGTGCCCACTGCTGAGACTGCACCCATGCCTCGCCTGCATCAAAGGATGCGTTTCCGCAGGGGTAGCACTAGAGGTCAACCACTGCACGCTCCCTCCAGCCCCTCAACTGAGTCGTCTTCCCAATCCAATGATTATTACGCAGGCCGCTATCTAAACACTAGAAGTGGGCGGGGTCGGGTTCTAAGATCTGGCCACCGTATGGGCTCCCTTGCTCCTCATTTCCCCACTACTTCACCTTCTTCCACGATGCGCACTGCGGTTTTTTCCTTTAATTTCTCTCTGAACCACCCACGAATCACAGCTTAAATCATCGTGGTTTTCCGTGAAGAGACCCAAGTGGAGGAACAATGCACCCATCCGGCGAGTCTGAGCTCAGAAAAAGCCCAGCTTTCAGGCCTTCAGGAGGGGAGCGGTGGTGTGAATGTGCAAAAAATGGATGCTCGGGTTCGTAGGGCTCGTGATGTGGAGATAGCGCCTGGAGATATTGGACCTTCCGTGTCTGAATCTTCTCCCGCCATGGACATTGACATGTTTGCCGAAGGATGGTGCCGAATTGTCGAAGAACCACTAGATGAGTAGCTTCTTCTCTTTGGTTTAGTTTTCTTGGTTCGCGGCCCGCTTAATTGGGCATGTTTTTACTTATATTACTGTGCTAGACCTCTGTTTTATTTTTGAATTCTCTAAAAACTGTAATTGTCAAAGATATCAAACGATGGGTCCCCTGCGTGGGCAATGCAACGACCTGAAAAAATTTCAAGACTGGTTTCCCCGTATGAGGGAAGTCTTCTTTTTTGATTTTTTGACAAATTTGCCATAAGTCTGGGCAATGTTTTTGACTTCGGTCATGCTATAATTTTATTCCCACTGTTAATAGATTAACCTTACTTAGAAAAAAAAAAGTCGCTCTATTTCTATTTTAAACCTGTTTTTTTAAATACAAAGCCATGTTTATATGATTGTTTATAATCGAAGTGATGCGGGGTGATTTATTATATTAATATTTCACGGTCCAATTATGTTCATAACAATTGAAATGCCCACAATTCATAAGAAATATTGGAAATTTATTGTCCTATTTTAAAGTTTCATTTTTTTGTT